>JASANB010003435.1:0-77152 GCA_030248155.1 Sabatieria punctata
CCCTTTGTATTACACCTACTCCATATGGAGTAGATCTAGATGCGTTTGGAAGGGCCGGCAGAAGGGCCGCAATTTTTATTCATATAAGAAGATTGGCCAAAATAAGGGCCGGAATTTTTAAGGGCCGAGGCGTGAAGTGTGAAGAAATGTGCGATAGCTTTCGAAAGCGAAGAAATCGCTTTCGAAAGCGAAGAAACAGCTTTCAACATTTTGCAAAAGCTTTCTTTGGCGAAGAAATAGGCATTAAATGTGAAGATGCTTGCCCGGACGTGTTATGATGAGTCATCGTGACGTCAAACAGCCAAACCTTTCGTTAGTAGCATGTTTTTCAGCTCTGCAAAGGCCAACTTCGATCGCTGTTGATGGCATGGATTCGTGACGTGTCTCGGCGTGTCTGCCTTCGGATTCGAGAGGGGTCTCGCCGTGGTCCGCCTCATTTCCAGCACCGCCTGACTTTCGCAATTGATTTATTAGTCGCCGTTGCCGCCCAAAGTGGCTAATTCGGTCCAATTCATGGAATGCCAAAATTTTGTGGCTGTGGCAGGGTCTAGGCATGTGTAAAATGATGCGTTAGTAGGCCGGCCGTCTTCGTGTGTAATTGAGTGCAGTAGGTTTTATGCGCGTATAATGTAGGTCCCCTCCCGCCAACTTGGCGCGCAAAAGCGCGTGATCGGCTTGGCACCGAGAACATGGTGGGAACGGCTGATCGCATGCCGAGCGGCAGGGACACTCTTCACTTCTCTCCCAGTCAGTGTAAGATAGCGTTCGGTCGGTCAGCCACACTCGCTCAGATGTAAATAAGTTGCTAAAGGTCAGCTTTGCTATCTTTCCTAGCGCCGATATAGACTGTCTACTAGAAAGAGGAGACACAGCAACCGGTAGCCAATTAGAGTGACAGCAACCGAAGGACAGCAAGATATAGACAGAAGCATCGTCGGACGGAATATAATACAAACAGAAAAACAGTTTTTAGGCTCAGATTGACGGCAGAAGACCAATTGTATAGACAAACGAGAACCATGATGCACTATTTTCAGTATTATTTTAGCTAGAGAATGGACCAAGCAAGCAATCTGGCAGTATTTTTGTTCATGTACATAGTAGATTGTGCGGACGTACATGGTTGAATCGCTACATACGTGAATGGCATAATAAATACTTATTTAGTTTTCTGGGTTGCTGTGCTAAGTTTCTGTCCTTTTTGAATTAGCCGCCATTGATCTTCGGCGATTACCTCAAACCGATTTGACGCTGTACATAGTGCAACCAGGAAATTAATTTGTAGCAAGAGAGTAAACGTAATCGATCAGCCAAGAGATAGCGGTCGGCCTTAGTCGTGCCCGTGTATGAAAGCGAGTAACAGCAGCGTTGCACAGTACTGAATAAGTGGGGAAGGGTGTTTACCAAGACAATGCAAAAGGACGCGTCGTTTAAGGCACAGTAACGCTACAATTTGACGCATATTTGTAGATATCGATTACTCCACTCCACTTTTCGTCTTTTGTAAGGATGATTCAGGCTGTGCTGCTGTTTGGTCAGGCAATCCAGAATTTCTCAAAGGGCGTTGCAGTGCATGTACCATCCTAGAAAGCTAGCGTACGATTCGGCAAGAGCTGTGGAGCCTGAGCAAACGCTTTCCGATTGGTTGCCATCGATTTGCGAAGAAGGACCCAGTCGGACTTCAACGCAAATTCACGGAACACCTCTGCTCTGTCCAGGGGTCAAGGTACTGTAAAAACTCTAGATTGATCTAGGCTAGGGTTTGCGTTGAGCGTGCATTTGTGGTATGTGGGCGCATTTGGGGTGGGATTGCACCAGTATACGTTATCATATGGTATTATACGGTATTTTTCACTATACGGTATCATACAGTATACGGTAATTTTTATACGGTATTATACGGTATCGAAAATGCTATAGGTTTACGGTATACGGCATTTTTATACCAGTCCCATCCCTAATTTGGAGGCAAGTTCACAAAAATACAGGTACCGTGTATCCATACATGGGCCGGAAAAATGGGTTGGGGGTAGTCAAAATCCGAAAATTTGGGGGTGGGCCTGCCGGTTTGGGGGGTCGCGGCGATTTTGGTGGGTAGGGTCAGGAACAAAAGTCGGCTTCAGGTGGGTGGGTGGGGTCGTTTGCGGGGGTCGAGCTCGAGCCCAAGTTGGGGGGTGGGCAACCCCCCGGACCCCCCGCCGCCCATGTATGCTGGTAGAGTCGTGTCTCGTTAATCCGCATAAGTTGGTGCCGGTGTTGGTGTCTGAGCAAAAATTTTGGAAGGGGGGTTGGGCTCTAAAAAACGCTCAAAAATCGAAAAAATCTCAATTTTTGGCTAAAAATCGTCGAAAATCGCTAATGTGGGCTGAAATACAGCTAAAAAGTACTGTTTTACAGGCGATTTTGGCAATTTTTGTGTCCGAAATTGTAAAAAATCGCAAAAATTTGCTCAAAAATTACTTGCCAGAAAAGTCGGAGGGGGAGGGTCGGAAAAATCGTCTCGGGTGGGGGTCCCCATCTGGGGGTGTCTGGCCTAAGTCGGGTGGGGGCAGACCCCCCAGACCCCCTGTTACATGTATGACCGGTACCATATATGGTGCCGTTTCCTTATATGTGTATGGTACCATATATGTTGTTATTTCCCTGACTGACTAAGACAGTCAGGCACTTAACGCCGTTTATGGTACCGACACCATATAAGGTGCCGGTACCATATATGGTACCAGTACCGAAGGTAGTGGTACCATATATGGTACCACCACGTTCGGGGCCTGTGGTGGCACCATATATGGTACCACCACTCCACTTATTCGAAGAGGTACCATATTTAGTGCCGGTACCATATGTGGTACCACCACGCTCGGGGACTGTGGTGGTATCATATATGGTACCGGCACCATATATGGTACCCCTACCTTCGAGCACTGTGGTGGTACCATATATGGTACCCCTACTACCTTGAGGCCAATTTCGCACTTGATTTTCTGTCATTAAACTCAATTTTCTCGTAAACGCAAGCTGATAGGCAAACGTTCCACTAACCAAAATGTAGAGCAATGATAGCTCTACGAAATTCTGCAATAAAATATGCCACTATAGGGGTTGCAAAAGAGTTAGAGCGCCAAAAGTGGCTGAAGAGTATTTTAAGAAGCCGAATTTTTAAATGAAAGAAAGGTGAAAAAGTTAGGCATGGGCATGGGTGGTGGGTGCATGCATTCGATCAGCCGAATCTGTTTTTTTGGTAAGACAATGTAAGAGGCCAGCCATAAACTACAAAGTTCAGAGAAGGGTTGGGAAGTTGGTTGAGCGCCGGAAAAGATCGCAGGGTTGTGAGTTGGAATCGAAAAGAAAACATCTCCAAAAACGTTCAAAATCAAGTGCGAAATTGGCCTCAAGGTAGGGGTACCATATATGGTACCACCACAGTCCCCGAGCGTGGTGGTACCATATATGGTACCGGCACTAAATATGGTACCTCTTCGAATAAGTGGAGTGGTGGTACCATATATGGTGACGGTACCTGGTACGGCGTTAAGTGCCTGACTGTAAGAGGGGGTTGTTGGTGAATAACGGAAATTACAACTTTATCTGCTCTCTGCAGTTTAGAGCCTGCCTCCGAGGGCGCCAATAGTGTACGGGAACGAAGTACTGAACGCAAGTTTTCGATCGGGTTTTTGCTAGATGGCTTGGAGTCAAGTAGAACGCCGATGAGCAGAGGTTTGACTAATAATTTTTACTTTATACACTAACGCATTGTATCATCAGGTGACTACAACCAAATTAGGGATAAGATCGAGTGTCAGGACGGCAGAGAAGAAGACATGGGCGTGCCATCCTGGAGGGACAATCGCCTGGTCATCCTCCTCCACTCGGTACCTCACTTGAGAGACAGGCAGTTCGTATTGGTGCGGCGGTCCAAAGTCGGCGGGAGGACGGTTAGGACAGAAGTACCGGCGCCTGAGCCGCTAGTTACGTGAGTTTTTCTTTTTTTTACAATGCGGTCCAAAAGATCTAAAATGGCTCACTGTAGGTACAACAGCACAATGGGTGCAGTGGACTTGTGCGATCAGCGAATTGCCATGCACAGCAAACGGTTCCGCGCTTACCGTAAGCTCTGTCTTTATATTGACAACCTGCATAAGTTTATTCACCCCTGTTTCAGGCTGGTAAATGAAGTACTTCTTCTACATTATTGAGGTAGGTACATTTTGTGTTGTTTACTCTTGCGGGAAACGATTAGTATGGGTTACTCTTGAAAATCTTGAAAACGAAATAACTCAGTCAGGAGAAGTCAGATTGAAAAACAGATGTCATTTTCATAATCAGCGGCAAAAACTGCATTAGATGATGCCAATTTCATGACTCTGTATCCTGCATATGACTGAATTGAGCAACCTTTCAAACGAGCATGTTATAGCAAGTGCAGCCGTTTCCTTCCAAAATCATAAAAATACTGATATCTTCAAAACTAGGCAACATAGAGCAAAAATAAGGTTATTTTCGGAATCAGCAGCAAAAACTACATAAGAAAAGTTGTCGAGGCGAGTTGTCTGGTGGCGAGTTGTCTGGTGGCGAGTTGTCCCGGTGGCCAGTTGTCCTGGTGGCGAGTTGTCTGGTGGTGAGTTGTCCGTGGCGAGTTGTCCGGCGGCGAGTCGGTGGTGGCGAATTATCCGGCTCCCATTCTACATCAAGTGCAACTGTTTTGTTTGCCAATCCAAAAAGTGCCCATATCTCTAGAAATACGGAACATAGAGGACAAATACAGTTATTTTCGGAATCAGCAGCAAAAGTTACATAGGAAAAAGTGCTTTCCAATATGGTTATTGCTCATGCTAATGAGTAGTACCACTTTACAAGTACAGCTGCTCAAGGATTTCGATGCAAATTTCTCCCGAACCAGAAGGAATCCAGCCAAACCGAGTTCATATTCGTAATCAGCGAGTAAAGCTGCATAATGTGGCAGATAATGATGGCAGATGTGTTCTTTTTCAATTTCTGATAAAAAAATTTTTTTCGACAAAAAAACCGAAATAAGAAGCACATCTTTGGCCAGAGACAAACAATATATCTTAGGCGTTTCGCGTAAAATTGCAAAACCATTGCAAATTTTGAATCACAAAAACGAGCGGGCCAACATATAGCCGGCCGGTTGTGACGGGGCCAGCAAAAATATGGCAGACTGGAACAAGTTGTGTTGGGAAGCTTACCTGCGCAGAGATCAAACTTCATGTAAAGATGTCCTATCCTATGAAAACTGAGCAGGCTCATATACTTGTAGGTTTTTCTGTCACAAACAGTGCTTTTCGTTGTTCTCCAGATTGCTTTATACCTTCTGCTCCCTTTGTAGGTATTTTGAAGTTCACAGTGCATGCATTCTTGAATACAAATGTATTAGTTTGCCAGTGGTGTGTGGTTATTCAACCAATCGTCATAGAGAACAACAGAAATCAGCATTCTTACAAGACCGCTGATACAAGTACTGTATCATGGAAGGAACACAGAGAACAAAAGCAACAGCAAGTAATAATGTGCGTAGTTTGTTTTTGTAAGTTTGTATGGTGCTGTTGTTCTGTCGCGTCAACATGGAGGTCTGTTTGTGTTGTGTTGTGTTGTGTTAAGTCCAGCCGATTGCTCTGGTTCTAGCTGGGCATCCACGAAGACTCGGTCAACCATACATGTAGGAGGGGGGGTTTTGGGGGGGGGGTTTAGCCCCCCCAGGCCCGATTTTCGGCAAAAAAAACCCCCCCAGCCGAATTCTAGGGGGGGGTTTCTGAAACCCTATTTTGGGTTACAAACTGCTAAAATTCAGGGTTTCAAGACTTATATACCGTAATTTAGCATTTCAAAAGCCCTAAATAGGGTTCCGGAACCCTAGTTAGGGTTTCAGAAACCCAAAGTAATGCCTCCGGAACCCTATTTAGGGTTTCAGAAACCCTAAATAGTGTTCCGAAACCCTGTTTTGGGTACCTGAAAGCCTAAATAGGGTTCCGGAGCCCTAATTTGGGTTTCAAAAGCCCTAAATAGGGTTCCGAAACCCTGTTTTGGGTTTCTGAAACCCTAAATAGGGTTGCGGAACCCTAATTTGGGTTTTTGAAACCCTAAATAGGGTTCCGGAACCCTAATTTGGGTTTCTGAAACCCTAAATAGGGTTCCGGAACCCTAATTTGGGTTTCTGAAACCCTAAATAGGGTTCCGGAACCCTAATTTGGGTTTCTGAAACCCTAATTTGGGTTTCTGAAACCCTAATTTGGGTTTCTGAAACCCTAAATAGGGTTCCGGAACCCTACTTTGGGTTTCAAAAACCCTAAATAGGGTTACGGAACCCTAATTTGGGTTTCACAGAGACTAAACAGGGTTTCTGGAGGCCCAAATAGGGTTCCGGAACCCTAATTTGGGTTTCTGAAACCCTAAATAGGGTTCCGGAACCCTACTTTGGGTTTCAAAAACCCTAAATAGGGTTACGGAACCCTAATTTGGGTTTCACAGAGACTAAACAGGGTTTCTGGAGGCCCAAATAGGGTTCCGGAACCCTAATTTGGGTTTCTGAAACCCTAAATAGGGTTCCGGAACCCTACTTTGGGTTTCAAAAACCCTAAATAGGGTTCCGGAGCCCTAATTTGGGTCTCAAAAACCCTAAACAGGGTTTCAGTGCCCTAATTTTTGTTTCAAAATCTCTAAATAGGGTTCCAGATACGCATTTTAGCTCTATTCTGTCGAGTAAAATAGAGCTTTTTTGCATGTTTTAAAGCAAAAACATGTTTTTTGCACGTTTTTAATAAAAAATAGGATTTTCTGCACATTTTAAACCAATAAATAGGGTTTTATAGGGAATTTTTGCACTTCTGACAGGATTTTTACCGGATTTTTAGTCCTCAAAACCCTGTTTTGAGCCCAAAAAAAGGTCGCTAAAACCCACTTTTGGACACCAAAAAAAGGTCGCTGAAACCCCCTTTGGAAATAGTGCTGAAACCCTATTTTGGATCTGGAAACCCCCCCCCCCCAGCCGAAAACCCAGCTACATGTATGCGGTCAACCGGAAGAAACTGGCAGAGTTTCTCAAATTCTCCACCAGCTCCAGCAGTGAGGAGCTGTCGTCACTGAAGTAGTACGTGGAGAGGATGAAGGAGAACCAGAAACACATCTTCTACATCACCGGAGAATCCAAAGACGCTGTGAGTATTTGTTCGCCTCCGGCAAAATCCAAACCGCCAGATCGGATGATTTTTTGCCATCCATCCCTCTCCTGTTTTTCTGGGACATAAATTTTGGGCCAATTTTTCCCAAGCAAGTTGCTAAAATTGCTGCTGTATTTGAGCGTCCTGAATATCGATCGATTAAAACGGTAATTTCGGCTTCAATATAACCGAAATACAGTATAGATAAAAAAAATGTCCCATCGCTTTTTCGGCCTTCACTCAAACGTTTCGTTCTCAGTCACTTCTTTACCGATTTGGCTCAAATTTTCAGCAAAAATTAACAACATCGTTGGCTAATTATTCTGCAAGTTTAGTGCCAAAATTCCGACTCATACTGGTTTTATGACCCGAAAACTAGGTATGAGGGTGGTCCACGCAAATTTATTTTTTTTCGGTAATACAAGGAGTACAGTCCTGAAACTTGCAGGAATGATTGGTGTTGCTACTGGGCATAACATACTAAGCGGGCAGCCCTGTAGCTCAAAGGGCACTAAAATGGGGGAATTTCAAAAACATAAGTGAAAATCCCATAGTTAAGAAATCTGAACCTTCTAGAATCAAAGTACTGAATCTGTTGTTAATCAACATAGATTGTAGCAGGAAGTTCGACAAATAAATGAACCTGATATTTAAGCTCTGTTCCACACCATAGTAACCATCCCTGCAGCGTTTTTTGAAAATCAAAAATCTTTACAATCGTCATTTTGCCGGTTTTACGAAGAAAAGTCATATTTCGTCATGTTTTTGAAATTCCCCCATTTTAGTGCCCTTTGAGCTACAGTGCTACCCGCTTAGTATGTTATGCCCAATAGCAACACCAATCATTCCTGCAAGTTTCAGGCCTGTACTCCTTGTATTACCAAAAAAAAAATAAATTTGCGTGGACCACCCTCATTCCTAGTCTTCCGGTCATAAAACCAGTATGAGTCTGAATTTTGGCACCACACTTGCAGAATATTTAGCCAACCATGTTGTTAATTTTTGCTGAAAATTTGAGCCAAATCGGTAAAGAAATGACTGAGAACGAAACGTTTGAGTGAAGGCCGAAAAATCGATGTGACATTTTTTTATCTATACTGTAGCTGATTTTCTGTCAGTTGAAGAAATAATTTGTCCAAGCGTGCTTCCCTTGAAAAGTCTTTAGGCTGGTGAACACCGGGCGGACTCTTTCTTCCGTGTGCTGGTAAGTAGACGCATTGGTGTGTGTTGTAGTAGTATATAGTGGATGACCTGAACGGTAGGTTTCAGGTTACGGTAGTATACGGTACTTTCTCAAGTTGATGGCATAGGTGACGTCACACCCTTTGGTAATGGACCGGGGGTCTGATGGTCTGGAACCCTAAGGTCTGGAACCCTCGATTTTTAGTGATTTTAATGGTTAATTATATTTTAGTGATTTATTATTTTAATTATTTTAGTGATATAAAGTGAATAAAGCAGTTTGTCACAGGTGGGGTTCGAACTCATGGCGGTTCGTTTGTCAGCATGGCGCCTTAGACCAGTCGGCCATCGGGGCAGACTAATCTCTTACTTTAAAACACTGGTTTTAAAGCGCTTCTCTTATCAGTCGCAGGTGCGCGTGGGTCTCACGTGACTAATACCAACTCGGAATCGGCTTCCCATCCCCCTTGCCCCCTCGCGAGTGAATCGGTGTAATAATCATGAAATAAATATTTCCAATTTTTCATTATTAGTAAAGTAAACAAAGTGCCTGTATGAAGTTTAAATTTTTGCCTGAACATGTTGATAAGGAGTAGGTATCATAGTTGCAAAATAGTATTTCATAACTTTTCATTGTCATCTAAGTAAACAAAGTGGTGTGACGTCAGCTGCTTATCGCTTCAAAACAAAATGCTTTCATTGTTGTTCAGTATGTCAAGTTGGTTCAACAGTTGCGATAGCAGTTTCGGTGTCAGTACACCAAGTCTGAGCATGAGTGGAGAGTTTATGAATTTCGAGAATGGCGACTCTAAGAAAGACCGACCGCCAGTAATTTTATTATATGTACCGGCAAACTGTTTTGTATTGATGTGCATGTAGATCAAAATCAGGATCACTAAGGAGCAGGATGTGGAGGTGGGTGTGTATGCGCTTGACTCGCTTTTATCCAAAAAGGAGGCGCATAAATTGGAGATTGTGGTGAAGCGGCTGTTCAATGGCCCATACGAACTGGAGCATACAGTTACGATTCACAGAGCAGACTGTACCTGCTGTTGGGGTCGTGCACCTCTGGGTCAGCAGCAGCACCAGCAGCAGCAGCAGCAGAACACGACTTGAAGAATGCCATGCTCTAATGTATTTAAAGGAGAAGATGTTGATTTTCGATTTGGGTATGAATAAACTAAACACATACTTGAAATTGAGTCTGAAGGCTTTTGTACAACAGTATGCCTGGCAGAAAGTGATGCATGAAAGCATGCTTGTTGGAAGGACAGATAAAAAAATGTTTACACTGATGAATTTGTTTGTTTGTTAGAGCGGTCTGATAAGAAGGGAAGAATAGTTTAAAATTTGAACCACCACTGCTGTACTCCAATGAAATCTGCCGGCTCTGATGTTGCTTATAAGAAGGGACGTTTTGGGAGATAGGGAAGAGGAGGGGCCGCCGCGTCCACCCAACCCCCAGCGAATCCATCTGCCCCTTGCCAATTTGCGCTCAATCGATAATACAGCTGGTGCTGAGATTGTGAAATAAATATTTCAAAAGTTCATAGTGCGATTTTTAATGCAAAACATATATTTCAAAAGTTTTCGGTTATCACCAAAGTGAACCTAGTTTCTTATCATCTGAGTAAACAAGGTGCATGCTTAACTCCTTGTAACACACATGTTGCCATATGGCAACATGATAGATCCGGAAAATGATATGTCCCGAGGTGAAAAATGAGATCACGTACTTTCCAAAATGAGATGTCACCGAAAATACGGAGATATCCGTCCATCTATCATTTTTGATCTTAGGACAACTCATTTTTTTAAGGGATATGTCATTAATCGGCGTGATATGTCATTGCTTGGTTATGACTTGTCATCGTTCAGTACCTGCCCCGGCACGCCCGGGCGTGTTCGGTGATGTCCTCATGACGTCATTAGGTTATTTTTTGCTGCGCAATAGAATAGGCGTGTGTTGCACGTTTCTTGTGCAGTTTTTTTTGTGCTAGAAACAGCTAGACTAAGGAGAAGCGTCAAATAGTGAAGCAGAAAGAGGTATTTTTATTTTCTTCCACCAAAATCTCTTTCTTTTTGTGGGAAAAATAATCGAACGCTGGGTTCTTCTAAATGTAGTTTTGAATCCCGGTTTAAAGTGTCAGCTCTGAATTTTATTCGCAAGACGCCTCTGTTACTTTTGGGAGGGCGCAGCGTTTTAGAATTGCTGGAATCGCCTCGTTCTAGGTGGGTAACTGTTAATCAATTATTATTCGTCGTCCCTAAATAAATTAATTATTCGTCAACGTTCTGTTCGTTAGGGCTTAACTCACTTTTAGGGGTCCCTCCACTATAGGTAGGGTATATTAATTAATCACTATTATCTTTATTATTACTAAATTATTGTTTATTCATTAATTAGGGGTCTTGTGTTGTGCCCCCTTTAATTGATGATTCCCTATAATGTGATGATAAAGCCCTAACGGCAAAAGTTAACAATCTGGGTCCCGTAGTGGCCGGCCAAATCGAGAATTGCTCTGGTCCTCGCATACACTACTCGCTACTGATGGGTCTCTAGGGGTATTTTTATGTTTGGAAAACAGGCCCTCCGGAGTGTGGCCTGTCGATATGTGTTGTTTAGTGAGTACAGAAGAATTTATGAGCTAAGATGAAAACCTGGAAGTACTCAATTTAATCAGTCGGTAACGTGTTATTTATTAGTTATATTGAGAAAACCTGTGATCATTAGACCCCTGATGAATAGAGCTTTCAAACGATATATTATATGCAAGGGTTCGGTAAAATCGATAGGGGTAGTCCAAAAATATCGAATCAACTGAATACGGTAGCAAATTGAAATTTTTGTAAGGTACCCTAAAAAGACATATTTGCCTACATTAGCTTTACTTAGCTATGTTAAATTCTGCAGAGTACTTTGTGCCATGTCACTTTGGGGCGAGGAAGAGGGAGTGGTAATGGCAACGCCAGATCGCGAGCGGAATCAGGATGACGATGGGGTGACTACCAGCACCAGGTCAGAGAGGACCCCCTCTCTGTTCGAAGACAATGAAGACGATGTCGAGAGCACTGCCGCCGCTTATGAGCCGCCGTTGGACAGTGAAGGTTGGTTCCAGTTAATCATTTTAGGGCCGGGGGACTTTGGGGGTTGCCCCTCCCGCTCTTTTTGCTGGCAATATCCCCAAATGGCCACCGTTCCGGATTTTCCGACCCATGAATGATTTGATTAAAACAGGGAATTATTAATTAGAAAAAATGTTACCTGGAAAAATAGGTAATCGTTCCCAAAAATATTTGATATTCTGCAATTTTTTGTCGAAGCGCCGCTACAGAACGCTCCCGGGAGCTGGGCGAGGTGCGGCCGGTAACGGAGCCGGAGGAGGCGTGGCAGGAGCCGGTGGTGGAGGGACGGCATGGGGCAACGGAGCCGAAGGAGGCGCAGCAGGGGGCGGTGGAGGAACCGGCAACACCGAAGGCAAGCCCGGTCTAGGGGACAACAAGGACAAAAAGCCGGCCAACCGAACTGAAATGCAGGTCAGTTTAGTTACTTTTTTGTAAGCTTTTTTACACCCAAGCTGAAGGAAATTAGCCCCAGGAGGCATCGAAATTACGTACTGCAATCATTACCACGATCTTGGGTTATTTTGTGCAATTAAAAACCTTTAATCCTTCTGTATAGGCCGTAGGTGGTAAGTAAGTAAGTAAGTTTATTGAAATACAGATCATCTGAACTGTTCTTTTGCTTTAGCTAAGAGAGGGGCTGGGCCGATCTCCGGCTCTAATGCCCTCCCAAAAATTTTCCATCCCGGAAACCGATAAAGAGTATCGACTACCTATTGTACGTACGTATGTAAGAATCACTCTACGCAAGCAAACATAACAACAATTTACAAGGAGGCTTTGGGCCTAGCTCTCCTAAGTTTGAGTGCGTTATAATCAACGAACAAATCAGTCTCGCCGTTTTCTCTTAGTTGTCGCAATTCAGAACGTAAGTCAAAAGCTTGCTTCGCTTGCCAGGGAGTCAAGTCAGAACCGATAAACACATTTTCGTACTGCGGCTTGGCCATCAAAACCGCTCGTTTTCTAACCAAAATCGCTCTTTTGGTTGCACTGTCTTTCAATTCGACGATGACCTTCGGTTCAGTCGATCTCTGTCCTCTGACAGACCGGATGTTCGCAACCTGGGTAAAGTCAATTTTCAAGTCCACAAACAAGTCTTTGACCAACTGAGTGGCGTCCAGACCGTGCGCAGAGTCAGGGAGAAGCCCATTAATAATAATGTTCAAGTCCCTTCGTTGTCGTTCTCGGATCTCGCGCTCCCAGTCACAGACTCGCACCAGTTCTGAGTGCGCCTTGTCATAGATTGTCGACGGATTAGGCAGAGGCAGTCCATTCTTTGCAGTTTGAAGAACTGCAGCATAAGTCTTTCTGCTGTTCACAGATTTTGTCAGAGCAGCCAAATCGTCGTTTATCTTTGTCAGCTGAGCAGTCATTTCCTCTATTTTTTCATCAAGAGGGGAAGGTTGTGACAGACTTTCCTGAACAGCAGGTGGCACATGCGAGTCGAGATTCTTGGACTTTCGGTAGCAGGTCGAGCAACAAATAGCCAGAAACATTTTGTCCGAGTTTATAGAGTGGACTACTTTGTCGATCATTTGGTCTTTGAAGGAAGCTGCCGTCCTTTCACCCAGAAGTTGCTTGCCAAAGCAGGCCTTACAGATAATCAGTTCCTTGCAGAAGGCACAGAATAAAGACGGATTCAATGAATGCCAAGGACCATAGCACAGAACGTCACAAAAAATGCAGTGTTTCAAATTATCCATCGTCGTCGCAAGAGAATAGTAGGCCGCGTGCAGCACACTACACACGCAAGGTCAGAGCGGCCAGGCAGGCGCGGCCGCTTACCAGCTCGCCAACGCACCCAACGTGGTGGGGAGGAGGACTTGTCCGACGACCTCAGCAACATCCCGGATCTGCTGGATGACGTCCCTACCCCTCCACATCATGGAGCGCAGGGATTCGGCAGCGTACCGGTACTGTTATTTTACTATTGGATTTTGATTTCACTATTTTCTAAATTTACAACAAATTCAGCTCTTCAATTTAGTTTTTATTTTTGTTTTACTACCAACAGCTCCAATTTCACTAATTTTTGTTTTACTAATAATTTTACTAATTTACCACTATTTTACTACGATTTTACAAGTCATTAGGGGCAATTTTGCATCAATATTCCTTTTCGTTTCTTTGCTAAATTATTCCCTATCACTAGAGACCTGCATGGACCGCCCTTATGAAAAAACAATCTTTGTGGTTCGGCCAGACTGAAATCCTCAAAAATGTTATGCATGGTGACCAGGCCCTGCCCGTGCATGTCTCTCTCTACCTACAGTATCAACAATTGGTCTATTTAGTTGGTGATCGGAGGACTGGGAGCCACCAGTGGTGGGGGCGCGGCAGACGGTAGTCGTCCTCCCACCAGGCCGTTCAAAGTCTGTTTCTCAGCTATTTTCTGTTGTTTCTGAGTCACATTTACATTTTCAGTCCTGGTACCACTTGCTCGTGCGCATTCAGGAAAGAGAACAAAGGCGCCAGAACGGCAATCGGGGCGGCAGCAAGGGCCGAAAAAAGAAGGACCATCAATGCAGGGGCAGCGGCCGAGAAGACGACAACGACGAGGACACCGATCACAAGGAGCCGCCGCAAGAGTAGAGTGGGGAGTGCATTCCGGCCGACAAACCTAAATCGCTGCCTGTGTTTGTTCTTTTTAGTAATATGTTGTTTAGTAATAGAAGATTTTGGTAACTACTGTTTTTTTCTAAATTTGGATCTCTGTTACGGCAGCTTGTTGAATATTCTGCATGAGCAGCAATTAAAACCGTGGTGATAGCTACTGGTACTGGGTCAGCTCAAAAATTTAGGTTGCCGGTCAGAAATTCTGCTAAAACAAACCCAAAGCGTCAAAAGCAGTGTTTACTTCGTGATAGACACCCCGAAAGTCATTAGGGAAGCCGAAAACTGCATCACAATTAAAGCTAGGACAGCTAATCGTCCGCCGAATGAAGTCCAGAGCTTGGGTTGTCAGTCAGAAACTCTGCTAAACCAAACCTAAAGCGTGAAAGCAGTGTTTACTTCGTGATAAACACCCCAAAGGTCATTAGGACAGCCGAAAACTGCTTCAAAAATAAGCTAGGACAGCTAATACAGTCAAAAACTGCGTCAGAAATAAGCTGGACAACTAACATAGCCAAATAACAAACTAATTTTATCAGGACATGTCATGATTTTCTTCCGAAATGTTGTCATTTTCTGCGGACATGTCCAAAAAAATACGGATATGTCCGTCTATATTTTATGACATATCGTAGAATTTTCACTTTACGATAGGTAAAGTTTCACTTTACGATATGTCACGAAAGTGAAGTGACATGTCACTTTTGGCGGTGTGTTACAAGGAGATAAGGACAAAGTTATGAAATAAAAAAGTACCTCTAGGGGGGTTCCAGCCGAGTTATGGCCCGCCAAATAGGTCGAAAAAAATTTTTTTTCCTGAAATGCTAAATCCACTAAATATTCCGAAAGCACACTGAAGTAAGTACTCTGGAAACCCAAATTTTCACAGCTCAACTCCGTTCATTAAGTCAGAAAATCGATTTGGAAAATTATGTCTATAGTGAACCATGCGTATTTTTCGAGTTCGTGACATTTGAGGCCAATTTTCACTGGATTGGCCACCAGCAATCGTACCATATTCTATACCAAAATAGAGCTTATAAAAAGCGCTACAAAGCTATAAAATAAAAAAGCGCCTCTAGGGGGGGTTCCAGCCGAGTTATGGCCCGCCAAAGAAGTCGAAAAAAATTTTTTTTCTTCCAAAACAAAATCGGACTGCAGATTCTTAAACTACTCCAAAAGTTACCCAAAAACCCAAATTTTTATCTTGCAACCCCGGCTGGTAGGTTAGAAATTCGAGTTTGAAATTTTGGTCCCATAGTTAAGCGGACCGATTTTCAGAAGGCTGTATCTCGGGATTGGAGCGTCAAATCCACTAATCCTTTGGGGCCGAAAGACAACTCCTAAGTATGTATTAGTGTACCAATTTACAGCTCTCTAGCCCAAAGTTTCAATTTTGGGGTCTGAATAGGGCAAAGGGCCAAGACTCGATCGGTTCAGAGCAGGGTTGTATATTTTTCCGAAAAAAACCTCGGCCTGTTTTTTTCCAGTTTTTTTCCGGTTTTTTTCCGGTTTTTTTCCTAAATCGCGGAAAAAAACTCCGGCCCAAGTTCTGAGTATCCTAGGCTGGTTTTATGATTCCTAACGCTTTCTAGCGCCTTCCTCAGTCTTGTTAGACCAGAAATACACGTGTTACATTGATATAAATCACGAAACAGGCATGAAACAGTGCCTGACAGGTTCCATAAATAACGCTATATGCAAATTTTCTTACAGCAGTTTGCATTTTTGTTTTTTCATGCCAAATTTGGTCTTTTTTGTTGTTTTTCTAACAGTTTTGAGTCAGTATGGCCTATTATACATAGCAAAAGTCCATTTTTTAACGAAAAATGACGTAAATTAGCTATTTTTAGCTTGAGTTTTTTTCCGCGATTTATGTTTTTTTCCGACCCTTAGGAAAAAAACCGGTTTTTTTCCGGAAAAAAACAGTTTTTTTCCGGTGTTTTTTTCCCACCTCACATCCCTGGTTCAGAGACTGACTCTTAAATTTAATAGTGAAATGTTTTTGCTAGTATTATATTGTATTGATGTGCATGTAGATCAAAATCAGGATCACTAAGGAGCAGGATGTGGAGGTGGGTGTGTATGCGCTTGACTCGCTTTTATCCAAAAAGGAGGCGCACAAATTGGAGATTGTGGTGAAGCGGCTGTTCAATGGCCCATACGAACTGGAGCATACAGTTACGATTCACAGAGCAGACTGTACCTGCTGTTGGGGTCGTACACCTCTGGGTCAGCAGCAGCACCAGCAGCAGCAGCAGCAGAACACGACTTGAAGAATGCCATGCTCTAATGTATTTAAAGAAGAAGATGTTGATTTTCGATTTGGGTATGAAGGGGCCGTTCATAAACGACGTCGTTCCAAAATCCCGATTTTTCGGACCCCCCCTCCCCCCAAAATCGCCTTGCGTCGTTTCTTGGGGACCCCCCCCCTACGGCGACGTCGTTTTCGGTTTACCCCCCCCCCCCCAATAAAACGGCAGTACATAGAGTACTGTGACGTTTTCTTGTTACCATACTGCACAATCAATAGAATAAATCCCTACAACCACTCTGGGAAGCTTTTCTGTATGGAGAAACGTTTGATAGAATGTGCAGAAATCGAAAATAATGTAATTGAAGTACCCTAAAATTCCGAAAAAAGCGACGTCGTTTTTTGCTACCCCCGCCCCCTCCTGGTGCGTCGTCTATCGTCGCATTTCAGCCGACCCCCCCTCCCCCCCTCTGGAACGACGTCGTTTATGAACGGCCCCTAAACTAAACACATACTTGAAATTGAGTCTGAAGGCTTTTGTACAACAGTATGCCTGGCAGAAAGTGATGCATGAAAGCATGCTTGTTGGAAGGACAGATAAAAAAATGTTTACACTGATGAATTTGTTTGTTTGTTAGAGCGGTCTGATAAGAAGGGAAGAATAGTTTAAAATTTGAACCACCACTGCTGTACTCCAATGAAATCTGCCGGCTCTGATGTTGCTTATAAGAAGGGACGTTTTGGGAGATAGGGAAGAGGAGGGGCCGCCGCGTCCACCCAACCCCCAGCGAATCCATCTGCCCCTTGCCAATTTGCGCTCAATCGATAATACAGCTGGTGCTGAGATTGTGAAATAAATATTTCAAAAGTTGATAGTGCGATTTTTAATGCAAAACATATATTTCAAAAGTTTTCGGTTATCACCAAAGTGAACCTAGTTTCTTATCATCTGAGTAAACAAGTTGGTGCATGCTTAAATTTAATAGTGAAATGTTTTTGCTAGTATGTCAAGCTGGTTGAATAGTTATGATAGCAGCTTCGGTGCAACTACATCAGCTGTGAGTATGAATGACAAGTTTATGGTATTTGAAAAATGGCAAGTCTAATAAAGCCCGACCACAGGTAATTATTTCTTGAAAAAAAGGTTTTCCTTTTTCATGTAGGGTCTTATCCTTCAGATCAAAGTCGGAATCACTAAAGCAGAGGATGTGGAAATGGGTATCTATGCACTTGATTTACTTCTATCGAAAAACGAGGTGCACAGGCTGGAGAATGTAGTAAGGCAGCCGCTCACCACCTCTTATTAGCAGGAGCACATTATATCAGTACATTGGACAGACTGCACATTGCTGTTGGGTCACACACACACACACACACACACACACACACACACACACACACACACACACACACACACACACACACACACACACACACACACACACACACACACACACACACACACACACACACACACACACACACACACACACACACACACACACACAGACACAGAC
The DNA here is from genome assembly GCA_030248155.1 of Sabatieria punctata. Lineage (NCBI taxonomy): Eukaryota > Metazoa > Nematoda > Chromadorea > Araeolaimida > Comesomatidae > Sabatieria > Sabatieria punctata. The sequence continues at coordinate 17,865 of JASANB010003435.1, forward strand.
AAATGAGTTGTCACTTTATATCATTAAATATGTATAGGCATAGGTCAACATACAGGTGTTGTCTATTCTACAGTCCACTTAACACCTTCATCACTTAACTCATCTTCTCCACTCTCCTCTGCATCATTTTCAGTGAAAGCTTGCTGAATCAATTCGTTGTTATCACGCAGGAACCCACTTAACACCTTCATCACTTAACTCTTCTTCTCCACTCTCCTCTGCATCATTTTCAGTGAAAGCTTGCTGTATCAATTCTTTGTTATCACACAGAAACTTTTTCACAAGAAATTTGCGTTCATCCCAAGCTTTTTCAAGAGCCTCCTCCTTACCAAGCGATTTCGATATGTGTTCCTGCCAGTGGAAGTAGTGCCCCAGCTGAAAGAGAATCTCTGCCAGATGTCAGTTGGCAGACTAGAAGACCAATTGGCTCCAGTCTCTGTGTACAACCCCTACAAAGTGGTGACTGGTCGCAATGGTAGAGGAGGCTATATGAGCTGAAAGTGTTGACATTGAATGATGTAATTGCCAAAGTTGAAGTGGAGAACTGCAATGAACTTCTGGCTGCTCTTGAGGTGTTGGTACCCTGAAAATAGAACAGTTTTTGCACACACAATATGTACAACTCTTGCAAGCAATCACTGAGCTGGTTATATATGAATGCACTGTATGTATACCTTTGAAAATAATAATAATAATTGTCTGATCATATGTTGAGTAGAGATGTGAATCTTTGGGGATTGAATCATTGGGATTGAATCCTATTGAAGCCTGCATCTATGATCAACAAGATCGTGATGAGATCTAGCTGAGATCATGCTGAGATTACTGAGATTGTACTTATAAAATTTATCAAAGTTTCCCAGTTATAATATTTGGTCAGTGCATACATGTTAATACATGTTTGGCAAAGGTTTTGTAAGACTGCATGAAAACCCGTTTGGAACATGTATCAAGCAGAAGAAAAAAGGTTTGTCTAATCAGTGCATTACTTACTGTACTGTGTTATTTGATTTCATCAAAAGAAGTCCAAATGGATTCCCACACCTGTCAAACTTGTGGTCTCAAGCTGTCTACTGCTTCAAACAGACGTCGTCATGAAAGACAGCAACATGATGGAACCATGGATTCACTATCAAGTGATGAAAGAGAGTCAGTTACCTCAGGAATGTCTGATGATGAGAGTGATCATCACCAAGAAGATGTTTCTAACGATTCGGAAGATGTTTCATATGAGTCAGAAGATGCGCTAGTAGGAGAAGATGATGAAAAGATGAACTGGAAGATTTTGCTGAGAGAAACATTTGGCAAGATGGATCTTAAGAGTGTAGAAGGACTACTCCAGGACCCACTGTTCACTGAGTTTTTTGAAGACCTGCAGAACACACTGGAAAATAAAATGGAATTTGCTTCATATTTTCGAAATCAAGATTATGTGTATGGTGCTATCTTGGATTCATTCCATCGCTACATGAAGAAAGACTTTGGTAAGGAGGAGGCTCTTGAAAAAGCTTGGGATGAACGCAAATTTCTTGTGAAAAAGTTTCTGTGTGATAACAAAGAATTGATACAGCAAGCTTTCACTGAAAATGATGCAGAGGAGAGTGGAGAAGAAGAGTTAAGTGATGAAGGTGTTAAGTGGGTTCCTGCGTGATAACAACGAATTGATTCAGCAAGCTTTCACTGAAAATGATGCAGAGGAGAGTGGAGAAGATGAGTTAAGTGATGAAGGTGTTAAGTGGACTGTAGAATAGACAACACCTGTATGTTGACCTATGCCTATACATATTTAATGATATAAAGTGACAACTCATTTGTGTTTTTTTGTGTGTGTGTGTGTGTGTGTGTGTGTGTGTGTGTGTGTGTGTGTGTGTGTGTGTGTGTGTGTGTGTGTGTGTGTGTGTGTGTGTGTGTGTGTGTGTGTGTGTGTGTGTGTGTGTGTGTGTGTGTGTGTGTGTGTGTGTGTGTGTGTGTGTGTGTGTGTGTGTGTGTGTGTGTGTGTGTGTGTGTGTGTGTGTGTGTGTGTGTGTGTGTGTGTGTGTGTGTGTGTGTGTGTGTGTGTGTGTGTGTGTGTGTGTGTGTGTGTGTGTGTGTGTGTGTGTGTGTGTGTGTGTGTGTGTGTCCCAACAGCAATGTGCAGTCTGTCCAATGTACTGATATAATGTGCTCCTGCTAATAAGAGGTGGTGAGCGGCTGCCTTACTACATTCTCCAGCCTGTGCACCTCGTTTTTCGATAGAAGTAAATCAAGTGCATAGATACCCATTTCCACATCCTCTGCTTTAGTGATTCCGACTTTGATCTGAAGGATAAGACCCTACATGAAAAAGGAAAACCTTTTTTTCAAGAAATAATTACCTGTGGTCGGGCTTTATTAAACTTGCCATTTTTCAAATACCATAAACTTGTCATTCATACTCACAGCTGATGTAGTTGCACCGAAGCTGCTATCATAACTATTCAACCAGCTTGACATACTAGCAAAAACATTTCACTATTAAATTTAAGCATGCACCAACTTGTTTACTCAGATGATAAGAAACTAGGTTCACTTTGGTGATAACCGAAAACTTTTGAAATATATGTTTTGCATTAAAAATCGCACTATCAACTTTTGAAATATTTATTTCACAATCTCAGCACCAGCTGTATTATCGATTGAGCGCAAATTGGCAAGGGGCAGATGGATTCGCTGGGGGTTGGGTGGACGCGGCGGCCCCTCCTCTTCCCTATCTCCCAAAACGTCCCTTCTTATAAGCAACATCAGAGCCGGCAGATTTCATTGGAGTACAGCAGTGGTGGTTCAAATTTTAAACTATTCTTCCCTTCTTATCAGACCGCTCTAACAAACAAACAAATTCATCAGTGTAAACATTTTTTTATCTGTCCTTCCAACAAGCATGCTTTCATGCATCACTTTCTGCCAGGCATACTGTTGTACAAAAGCCTTCAGACTCAATTTCAAGTATGTGTTTAGTTTATTCATACCCAAATCGAAAATCAACATCTTCTCCTTTAAATACATTAGAGCATGGCATTCTTCAAGTCGTGTTCTGCTGCTGCTGCTGCTGCTGCTGCTGCTGACCCAGAGGTGCACGACCCCAACAGCAGGTACAGTCTGCTCTGTGAATCGTAACTGTATGCTCCAGTTCGTATGGGCCATTGAACAGCCGCTTCACCACAATCTCCAATTTATGCGCCTCCTTTTTGGATAAAAGCGAGTCAAGCGCATACACACCCACCTCCACATCCTGCTCCTTAGTGATCCTGATTTTGATCTACATGCACATCAATACAAAACAGTTTGCCGGTACATATAATAAAATTACTGGCGGTCGGTCTTTCTTAGAGTCGCCATTCTCGAAATTCATAAACTCTCCACTCATGCTCAGACTTGGTGTACTGACACCGAAACTGCTATCGCAACTGTTGAACCAACTTGACATACTGAACAACAATGAAAGCATTTTGTTTTGAAGCGATAAGCAGCTGACGTCACACCACTTTGTTTACTTAGATGACAATGAAAAGTTATGAAATACTATTTTGCAACTATGATACCTACTCCTTATCAACATGTTCAGGCAAAAAATTAAACTTCATACAGGCACTTTGTTTACTTTACTAATAATGAAAAATTGGAAATATTTATTTCATGATTATTACACCGATTCACTCGCGAGGGGGCAAGGGGGATGGGAAGCCGATTCCGAGTTGGTATTAGTCACGTGAGACCCACGCGCACCTGCGACTGATAAGAGAAGCGCTTTAAAACCAGTTTTTAAAGTAAGAGATTAGTCTGCCCCGATGGCCGACTGGTCTAAGGCGCCATGCTGACAAACGAACCGCCATGAGTTCGAACCCCACCTGTGACAAACTGCTTTATTCACTTTATATCACTAAAATAATTAAAATAATAAATCACTAAAATATAATTAACCATTAAAATCACTAAAAATCGAGGGTTCCAGACCTTAGGGTTCCAGATCATCAGACCCCCGGTCCATTACCAAAGGGTGTGACGTCACCTATGCCATCAACTTGAGAAAGTACCGTATACTACCGTAACCTGAAACCTACCGTTCAGGTCATCCACTATATACTACTTTGTAGGTGTCGCAGTCACCATTTGTAGAGCGGGTAAAGAAAGCCGGGTTTGAGGTGGTCTACCTGGTGGACTGGATCGACGAATATGCAGTGCAACAGCTCAAAGGTAAGTAACCGGTTGATTTTTCTTTTTGCACCCACAGTAAGGCATTCTGTCGGTTTGCTAAGCCTAGTCAAACGCTTTAACAGACATGCATTTATGCAACAGGCGGTCCTATGTCTGCCCCCACTGGACATAGGCCAGTCCCCCTCCGTTTTTTCCAGCCAAGAAATTTATATTTTTCAGCAATTTGTTAGAATTTCATACGCTAAAGTTACTAGAATCGCCTGTAAAACAGCACTTTTAGCCGTATTTGAGAATGATCTCAAATTAACGCGATTTTCTGCGATTTTTAAGCGTTTCTAGTACCGAACCCTCTACCCTAGCCTTTGGGTTCAGACCACTAACCCTTTCTCCATCGGCGAACGAAATGACCTGTTGCACTGTTAACAGCAAATCAGTATAGCAATAGATGAAGGAGATCTGAAACATAGTTCAGTTTTTCAACTCTGATCGTCTAAGAGACACGTACACTTTCAGTCAGTGTGCAGTAGTAAGTGTGTGTATTTAAGAGTTCGACGGCAAGAAGTTGGTGGCGGTGACGAAGGAGGGTCTGGAGCTGCCGGAATCGGAGGACGAGAAGAAGTTCGAGGAGGACAAGGTGAAGTACGAGACTCTCTGCAAGGTGATGAAGGACATCCTGGAGAAGAAGGTGGAGAAGGTAGTGGTCAGCAACCAAATGACCACGTCTCCCTGCTGCTTCGTCACCTCCGACTACGGCTGGTCGGCCAACATGAAGTAGGGATAACCAAAGCACGTTCGCGCCGCGCCGAATAGAAAATACAAAATCACAGCCAAAAAGTGGTCCAAAACCGTTTTTGCAACTTCAAGCGCAAATGCTTTTTTGTGTTCCGTTATTGATAGGGGGATGTGATGTATTTATATGAAACAGAGTGTGAGCTATCGAATAAGATGCGTTTTGAATCATAATTCGGCCGTTAAAGGGCATTTTCCTCTCGAAAACTGAATTCATCGTTTTTCAATGGCCATTTTCTGCTAAAAGGAGAGTTGATTCAAATTTTGTTCAACCGGCTTTAAAATCAGCGCATCTCGTTACCTATATAGCACCGCTTTTTTTCTTTCTGCACTTCGGCATGGTCCCCACAAATTTGATTCTTTCTTAACTACTGAAAATGGGCATTTTCGTGGATTTTTTTCATGTTCCTCATTCTTGTAAAAAAACGACGAATTCGGCGCAAAATGTTCAATCGGTTCCGTGTACAGTAGACTTCAGACTTTCGAATGATATAAGAATTTGCTCTCTACTATTTGCCGTTAACCCCACAAACGATGTTGAAGTTTCAGTAACCCTAAATTTTTGCATTTCAGGCATTTATTGTACCCAACACTTGCAATCATACTTTTTTGCATTAATTTAGCTGGGCGACGAATATTCACATCTTTCTAGTAGATTTTAAACAATCAAGTTGGTTTCACCTTCGTAACACGCGCCATAGAAAATCAGCCACCGCTCGGACGGCGACCAAGTTATAAACACTAATTTACGCGATTTTATCCACGCGGCTGTTTTGAACCCGCATTTCTCCAATTCTTCATGAAATTATGTGCGGTTTTTTGCGTACATAATCGCATCCGGTCATGCTATTGTCGTTTTAGCGTAAATTTTGCTTGTAGCGCGAGTTATTCAAATCTGTTGGCCATAATTAAAAATGGTACCAAGTGCGCCATACAAAAGTTCTTCGCAGACGGACGCTTTTAGATCGCATTTTTCTAATTTTTCATGGAATCAAGTGCGGTTTTTTGCGTAAATTATCGCATCCGGTCATGTTATCGACGGTTTTAGCATATTTTTTTGCTGTAGCGTGAATTTTTGAAAACCATTGGCCATACCTACATGAAGGCACAGGCTCTCAGGGATGCCAGCACTATGGGGTCAGTCGGTTAAACTTTATTCCGTTAAACATACACTTTCTTGCAAACGCAACTGGAACGCGACTCGAAACAGGGTTATAACGTTAAGTTTTTTATTGATTTAAAACTTAAAATAAGATTAGCAGAGTGGTTAGTACAGTGTGTCGAGACAGGGTTGGTGTCTTTGTGCTTGCAGTTTGTCAGTGTAGCTGTTTCAGTTACTACATGGCTTCGAAGAAGCACCTCGAGGTAAACCCAGACCACGCTATCATGAAGCAGTTGCGCGAGCGCGTTGAGGTGGACAAGAACGATAAGACGGTGAGCCTCTTGCTTTTTCTTTGCACTTTACTTTGTTCTGTTAATGATGACGTATCTTTCGGGGCCGAATTCCTAGTGTGGAAGTCTTATCCCAACGTGTTCTGAAACCGCCAACCCTTTATACACAGATATCATCTAGTGATGTAAAAATAAATTTAATTGTAATTGAAATTCGCATAATTGGCCCGTTTTTAATTTCAATTAAATTAATTTTATTTCAAAATTTCAAAATATTTAATTCAAAAGTTGGGCCATAATTTAATTGTAATTTAATTGAACTTCGCCTGGGATTTCAATTATATTTTCAATTATTTGCTGGGGTGAATGTAAGGAAATGCGTAAGTATTAATGATGATGGCGCTAATGACTTCAAACAAAAACCTATTTAAAGTTTGTCACCTCTTTATACTGACCTCACTTTGTTTGGTAATATTTTATTATGCTCTGCTTTTTATTTCGTAGTTCATAAAACAGTCAGGCACTTAACGCCGTTTGTGGTACCGACACCATATAAGGTACTGGTACCATATATGGTACCGTACCGTGTACGTATGGTACCACCACAGGCCTCCAAACGTGGGGGTACCATATATGGTGCCGGTACCATATCTAGTACCACCACAGTCGCCGAACGTGGGGGCACCATATATGGTACCGGTATAAAGGCAGGGTAGTGGTACCATATATGGTGCCCCCAAGTTTGGGGCCCATGGTGGTACCATACAGTACGTACACGGTACGGTACCATATATGGTACTACCGGCACCATATAATGGTGTCGGTACCATAAACGGCATTAAGTGCCTGACTGTAAAAGTCACAACAATGATTTGTTGGTGTATGGTGGGTTTTGGCGATGGTACCTAGGAAGTGATGTTGCTCAAAAATGCTGAAGACCTTTACATTAAGTACTGAAAATAATGAAATATCTGTAAATTAACCCCAGAATGTCATTTTATGCGTTTTTAAAAATTTTCTTGCCTGTTTGGATAACAGGCTAACCAGGTGTCTGTAAGCTTTTACATGGACATTTTTCGAAGTCCTGGGTCACTGTTACTGTCTTTTAACAGAAAAATACAACAATTTTCAAAAAATTGAAAAAATAATTGAAAAAAATTGCATAATTGAAATTTTCTGAGGTTCCATAATTTAATTGAAAATATAATTGTAATTGAAAATAATGGAAAACTATTTCAATTAATTTAATTTAATTTAATTGCAATTAAAAATGGAGCCCATAATTTAATTGTAATTGAATTGAAATTCAAATTCCATAATTTTACATCACTAATATCATCTTAGCTAGACTGTGCAGTGGCTAATATAAGAGTTGCAGGTGAAAGAACTGGTCAGTCTGCTGTTCGAGACCTCTCTTCTGTCCTCTGGCTTCACCCTGGAAGACCCGCAGGTGCACTCGCAACGAATCTACCGGATGATCAAGGTCAAACTTGGTCAGTTGCCTTTTATACGTCTGCAAAACGCCTGTTAGTGCAGTAAATTGAAAACGGTCTGCAAGCAAGCTGAAAAATTGAAGGCTGACCTTCTTTCAGCCTGTTAGCCGTTGCAAAGAGACTGGTCTGGGGATTGAGTAGAGTTTTGTTAATACTGTTTGGAAAGCTACTGTTTACAGCTGTATTTGAGTCAAAGCGAGTTTTACGTTTCATTTTGATTTTTCTACTCAACCCGACCTCCGAAATTTTGATTTATCTCCCGGGAGGGCGATGACCTATTGCATTCGTATATAGACACTAAAAGTCTGTTTCGCTGTATTATTATAAGTATACGTAGGTAGAGTATGGTTGAGTCGGAACTAATCGAGCTGTATTTGCAGCCATCGATGACGACGAAGAAGAGGCGCCGGATAGCTGTTCGAATAGCCTTTCATATTCTGGTACTGCCGTTTCCACATCATAGCTGGTTAGCAACATATTCGCCGAAAACTACAAAATTGCTGCAAAATGCCATTCCGTTTTTTTTTCGAAAAATCTTTATAACTTTTTATGCAAAGGCCCTGCCAAGCTAATGTTTTAACAAAAGTTAGGCATGAGTTGGCCAAACAAAATGAGCGCACTAAAGTGTGCTGTTTAGGGGGGTATGGGGGTGTTTGGCCTCTCAAATGTGTTCGAAAATTTTTTTTTTCTGCAAAGCTTAGTGGTTCGCATATGCAGTTTTGTCTGCTGAGTTCGAAAATGCATTCAGTTTAGCTAGATTCGATCTGGATCGGGAGAAATTGGCATCCAAAGTTGAGACCAAGCCTATTTCTTGAGTGGCACTACTCGCTAGCATGACCATTAACCGCGGTGCAATGCAGTTTTTCTTATGTAGTTTTTGCTGCTGATTCCGAAAATAACCTTATTTTTGCTCTACGTTGACAGTTTTGAAGATATCAGCATTTTTATGATTTTGGAAGGAAACGGCTGCACTTGCTATAACATGCTTGTTTGAAAGGTGACTGAATTCAGTCGCATGTAGGGTACAGAGCCATTAAATCTATATCACCTAATGCAGTTTTTGCCGCTGATTACGAAAATGACATCTGTTTTTCAATCTGACCGCTCCTGAGCTAGTTATATAGTGCTTATACCCTGGTACTCAGACAATAAGTTATCTGTCAAATCTTGGCATAACGTGGTATCTATCTGGTGCAGGTTTTTCCGCTGATTCAGAATATCATCATATTTTTGCGCTACGACCACTGGGTCGCAAGTTATGGACCTCTGAAATTTCATTAAGAAACACACCATGAGAAGCCGTAATCCTGAAATATATGTTCAGCATTCATGGATTTCTGAAGGGAAGCTTTTGTCAGCCAATAGTGTACCCGACCTATTTTGACCCGCTGAGTTCAAAAATGACCTTTGTTTTTCTCTACTGCTGTTCAATTTGAGATATTACTGATCAAGCCAAATTTGCATTAATAGTTGTATATCTGCAAAAGGAGTAATTAAAGATTAAAACAAACGCCATTTTTGAACTCAGCGGGTCAAAATAGTTCGGGTACACTATTGACTGACAAAAGGTTCCCTTCAGAAATGCGTGAATGCTGAACATTTATTTCAGGCTTACGGCTTGTCACAGCATGTTTCTTAATGAAACTTCAGAGGTACATAACTTGCGACTGCGTGGCCGTAGCGCAAAAATATGATGATATTCTGAATCAGCGGAGAAAACTGCACCAGATAGATACTATGTTACGTCAGGATTTGACAGTTAATTTATTGTCTGAGTACCAGGGCATAAAAGTTTCACAAGTAGCTCAGGAGCAGTCAGATTGAAAAACAGATGCCATTTTCGTAATCAGCGGAAAAAACTTCATTAGGTCATATAAATATAGATGGCTCTGTACCCTAGATGCGACTGAATTGAGTCACCTTTCAAACGAGCATGTTATAGCAAGTGCAGCCGTTTTCTTCCCAAATCATATAAATGCTGATATCTTCAAAAGTAGGCAACGTAGAGGAAAAATAAGGTTATTTTCGGTTTGGTCTCAACTTTGGACGCCAATTTCTCCCGATCCAGATCGAATCTCGCTAAACTGAATGCATTTTCGAACTCAGAACACAAAACTGCATATAACAGTATGCGAACCACTAAGCTTTGCAGAAAAAAATTTTTTCGAACACCTTTGAGAGGCCAAACACCCCCCATACCCCCTAAACAGCACACTTTAGTGCGCTCATTTTGTTTGGCCAACTCATGCCTAACTTTTGTTAAAACATTAGCATGGCAGGGCCTTTGCATAAAAAGTTATAAAGGTTTTTCGGAAAAAAAACGGAGTGGCATTTTGCAGCAATTTTGTAGTTTTCGGCGAATATGTTGCTAAGGGAGTACCAGAATATGAAAGGCTATTCGAACAGCTACAAAATCATATGAGATTCGGGTACTGTAATTTTAATAGTGGAATTTTATTTTAATTTAATATTAATATAATAGAACTAGCTGATTTTAATTTTAATTTAATATTAATATAATAGTCCCCTGTTAATTTTAATTTAGATTTAATATTAATACTGTTAAATAACAATTTTAATAGTATTTTAATAGCATTTTAATAGTAGATTCTAAAATGAACTTAAAAAGTTTTGGACACACTTTAGCGAATTGGTGAAACAACATCGTTGGCTTGAAATTGCTAGTGTACGTAAGTTGAAAATTTAATCAGAGATCCAACTTAGAAGCATTTTTCTCTGTAAATTCATGACCATTCTTTTTAAAATGACTTTGTCTGAACATGGTTTTAAGCATACATGTAACAAAGGAGTCTGGGGGTCTGACCCCCACTCGAGTTAGGCCAGACCCCCCCCCGGATGGGGACCCGTCCCTCAATACGACTTTTCCGACCCCATTCCGATTTTTCTGGCAAGTAATTTTGTGAGCAAATTTTTGCGATTTTCTGCAATTTCAGACACAAAAATTGCCAAAATCGCCTGTAAAACAGCACTTTTTAGCTGTATTTCAGCCCAAATTAGCGGTTCTTGACGAAAAATTGCGATTTTTTACGATTTTTTAGCGTTTTTTAGTGCCCAACCCCCTCCCAAAATTTGGGCTCAGACGCCCCTGCCGGCGCCAGACCCACCAACCCCGCCCCCTTCCGCAGATGACCTGTTAAGATATTCGAAATTGCATTCGAACAGAACCTAGGCATTGAAATTTGAAAGAAAATATTGATGCATAGTTATAGAGACATTTTGACAGGAAAAAACGGTTACATAGGTTATTGAGTAGATTGAGGTCCTTTTGTCATTCATGCCTATTACTGAGAAAAGTTCCACAGCTTCCAAGATTCGAGATTCAGAGGGCTGTCGACACCTTCAATTTTATCATTTTCTGAGGTAAAATTCTGATTTAAATTCTAGTATTGTAGGTAACCCCTTCATTGTCAAACAAGGTCAAACTATTAAAATGCTATTAAAGTACTATTAAAAATAAATTTTAATATTCAGCCCCTCTTTGTATTTTTAATTTAATTTAATATAATAGTAGGCCCTCTATTTTAATATTAATATAGATTTAATACTATTAAAATGGCACTATTAATAATAGTTTAATTTTAATATTAATATATTAAAATAACAGTAGATTCGGGGTCCTAGCCTAAGAAACGAGTGAAGAGTAATCGTTTAAATATAGGGTGTCAGAGGTATTTAAATGACATCAAAAATTGCTGCCGACCCAACTTTGAGGGGGTGTAGCTTCGGTTCCAGGGGGTTGCTGGTGGCCAGGCATGCACCGTTGGTCTTCGACTGTGCTCTATTTTAACAGATATTAATATCAGCCAGATCCGTGAGATGACCCTGCTTGCCCCCTCAAAGCTGACTTTCTCACAAAATGCATCTTAAGAGCCAGTCTCTGAACCGATCGAGTTTCAGTATTCAGACCCAAAAATGAAACTTTGGCGTGGAGGGCTCAAAGTTGGAGGACTAATACGTCTTGATAGGTTATGTAACCACCGCAAAGAATTTCCACATTCGACGCTCCACGCTCGAGATATGGCCTTCTAAAAATCGGCCCGCTTATGGGACCAAAATTTCGAAATCGAATTTCTGACTTGCTGATCGGAATTCAGACCTAACAAACGGGGTTTTTGCGCAACTTTTTGAGTAGTTTAAGAATCTTTTACTAAATTTCATTTTTGGAAAAATAATTTTTTTTCGCTCCCATATCGGGGCGCATAACTCGTCTGGAACCCCCCTAGACCGTTCTTTTTATTTCAGATTATTGTAGCGCTATATCTTAGCTACACGCCGGTGTAAAACATTACCGGCTACCGGACGGCAAACACTGAAATATTTGCGTTCAAAAATTAATAATGCCACATTTTGCATGTTTCACTGTGCCCAAAAATTTTCAACTCCATGTTCCAGCTTACCAATTGGAGTTGAATGCTAAAAATTGATGTCTAAGCTGTACTTTTTGAGTAGTTTAAGAAACTTTCATTGAATTTCATTTTTGGAAAAAAAATTTTTTTCGCCCCCCCCTATCGGGGGGCATAACTCGTCTGGAACCCCACTAAACCGTTCTTTTTATTTCAGATTATTGTAGCGCTATATCTTAGCTACACGCCGGTGTAAAACATTACCGGCTACCGGACGGCAAACACTAAAATATTTGCGTTCAAAAATTAAAAATGCCACATTTTGCATGTTTCACTGTGCCCAAAAATTTTCAACTCCATGTTCCAGCTTACTAATTGGAGTTGAATGCTAAAAATTGATGTCTAAGCTGTACTTTTAGAGTAGTTTAAGAAACTTTCATTGAATTTCATTTTTGGAAAAATAATTTTTTTTCATCACCCTATCGGGGGGCATAACTCGTCTGGAACCCCCTAGACCGTTCTTTTTATTTCAGATTATTGTAGCGCTATATCTTAGCTACACGCCGGTGTAAAACATTACGGGCTGCCGGACGGCAAACACTGAAATATTTGCGTTCAAAGATTAAAAATGCCACATTTTGCATCAAAAATGCGATGAGTGTGTGTGTGGACAGCTAAATGAATTAAGAAGAAATACAGAAAGTGATAGACATGTATAGTGGGAGGGGTTTGGCTCAGTAAGCTGGCCTTTTCCAACTATTCTTAACCATTCATGTCCGGGCCGGCACTTTAATTGCCTGTCTGCTAATCAGAAGAGCGAACAGCAGCAGTGTCTTTCAGAATTTCTAGCCAATGCTGATCCATACAGAAAGTAAGTATGTCTTTTCAGTGCACAATCGTTCATGACCACGCATTAGGCACTGCTGGGTCAACGAAGCACATAACGGCACCGATAAAGGTCCAAACTGAGGACGAGCTGTTTGCGAGCATCTGCATAGCCGTTGCTGCAGAAGCGGGAGAAATTATTTTTTGGGAGCCGCCGAATCATTCGGTATTGCTGGTGATGAGCACATGGCAAAGACATTTGCCAAAGAAGTAGATTGAACGAGTTTGTGCTCTCGCTCACTCTCCGTTTCTTTCAGTTCGTCAGGCGACAAAACTTGGACACGCATTTGATTGAAACAGCACAAGTGGAAGTTGTGAAGCGAGCGAAATCAAAGATGACGCACTTTATAAGAAAAAACGCACAAACTGTTATGAAGGTAATCTATTCGTACCAGTCAGTATTTTGGTTTGCCACACTAAGTCTGATATATCTAGGTGGCAAAAGAACTGAAAAAGAAAAAGAAACTCTCTGAACAAGACTTGGCGCTTCTGATGGCCTAATGGGTTGGTTTTAGAACATTATTTGGTAATTATTTGGTAGATTGCAAATAGAAAATGCCCTTCATTTGCGAGCACAGGAATGACCCTGTTGAATGTAAGCAACAACAACACTCGTAGTAACTAGACCTATTTTGTAGGACTACGACTACATATTCAGATTTAGTGACTACAAATTGACTACAAAATACATTTTTAGGACGTTGAGGAACGGGATTTTTAAAATGAGATAATATGCTAATTTCAGCGGTGTATTTCTTCGCGCTGCTGGTGCTGATTACGGTAGCGATGATAGTGGCTACGCTAATTCTGTGGTGGGAACAGCCTCCGCGCCGGCAAATCTACCCCTGGGCCAAAGTTTTCTTTCTCTTTTTCTTTCTTTCTTTTGCTAACCCCCTCCCCCTCCTGGTGCGTCATCTATCATCGCATTTCAGCCGACCCCCCCTCCCCCCTCTGGAACAACGTCGTTTATGGACGGCCCCCAATGCGTTGCACATTGCAAACAACACAACTTGGTCAGTTTTAAATCGAATTCGAAGATCTTTGGCACACGTATTTGTTCATCTTGCACATAGCTCACACACCTTGTCCTGGTTGCCGCTGTTTAACATGAGTTTTATGCTTGATTTTCAACTTTCATGACCATTCTTTTTAAAATGACTTTGTCTGAACATGGTTTTAAGCATACATGTAACAGAGGGGTCTGGGGGTCTGTCCCCACTCGAGTTAGGCTAGACCTCCCGGATGGGGTCCCCTCCCTCGAGACGACTTTTCCGACCCTATTCCGATTTGTCTGGCGAGTAATTTTTTGAGCAAATTTTTGCGATTTTCTGCAATTTCAGACGCAAAAATTGCCAAAATCGCCTGTAAAACAGCACTTTTTAGCTGTATGTATTTCAGCCCAAATTAGCGATTCTTGACGATTTTAGCCGAAAAATTGCGATTTTTGGGCGTTTTTAGTGCCTAACCAACCCCCTCCCAAAATTTGGGCTCAGACACCCCGCTAGACCCACCTACCCTTCCACCTTACGCAGATGACCTGTTAAGATATTGGAAATTGCATTCGAACAGAACCTAGGCATTAAAATTTGAAAGAAAATATTGATGCCTTTTTTTAAGTCATAAGTTTATCGTCCAAATATTAAGACCAGACGCTACTGTAGATAGCAGCCATTAGGTAGGACGCAGGAAAATCGATAACAATATAATACACAATATAAGACAGGTCAAATAACACAGTTGGCCTTCAATTTAACACAGAGGTCATAAAAGAGAGGACTTTCCAAGAACTTCTCAAAGGCAGTTAGACGGAGCTGGGGCACAAAGGAAGGGAGCGCGTTCCACAAGCCAATTGCAAACGGGTAAAACAACTCACCCGTGGCGGCCTTGTTTCTGGCCAGCTCAACGTGGTGAGCATGATTTAGTCGTTCGCTTCGCCTATGTTCCGTGTGACGAGTGATCAGATCAGGTGGGCAGAAACGCAAACCGTGATAGTACTTATAAAATAACTTCACTCTCTGTCTAGCAGCATAGAGCCACAGCGGTGGCAAGCATTTGTTGGACAATAGTTGATAATTGCCAAGAGCAGTACTGTAGGTGTCAGAGTAATTGTTACAGAAAATCTGCACAAAGAAACGCTGAACTCTCTCGTATTTTTGGCGACAATACTGAGTTCTAGGATAGCAGGCTTCCAAAGCGTAACACAATTGTGGTAAAATACAAGCCATGTAAACCTTTGACAGCACATAGCGTGGGGCGCCGCCACGAAACAGCCGATTTGTTGCACCCAGGGCCCTCTTGGCCCTCAACGCTGCTGACTCGGCATGCTCAGAAAAATTCAGCCTCGAATCAAAAATGACACCAAGGTACTTAAAACTAGAAACCTGTTCAAGACAATCGCCACCCAAAACCAAGTCATCGGCTAGAGTGGGGTTTGTTTTAAGTGAGAATATTTGAAATTTAGTTTTGGAAGAGTTTAGGGAAAGGTTGAGGTTGTTGGTTTGAGTTTGTATAGCCGTGACGTCGTTTTGAAGATCACGTTCGTCTTTAGCTGAGTGGACCGGCTTAATAAGAACAGCATCGTCTGCATATAAAAACAACTGAGAATTCGAACTCAAACGCAGTTTCGCTAAAGAATCTACATAAGCAATAAATAGAACAGGCCCAAGTACCGTACCCTGAGGCAAGCCAGAACTTTCCGACCTAAGTGCAGAACATTCTTCATCAACATTGACAGAGAAAGAGCGGTCACATAGCCAAGAAGTTAGCCAGCGGAGTAAAAATAGAGGCAGCCTGAACTCACGTTGAAGCACTTCTAAAAGCTGCGAGTGGGGCACAGAATTGAACGCAGCTTTCACATCGAAGTAAATTATAAAGTGCCTTTATATTTTTGACATTATAGGGACATTTTTGACAGGAAAAGACTGTTACATAGGTTATTCAGTAGATTAAGGTCCTTTTGTCATTCATGCCTATTACTGAGAAAAGTTGCACAGTTTCCAAGATTCGAGATTCAGAGGGCTGTCAGACACCTTCAATTTTTATCATTTTCTGAGGTAAAATTCTGATTTAAATTCTAGTATTGTAGG
This sequence comes from Sabatieria punctata, assembly GCA_030248155.1. Classification (NCBI taxonomy): domain Eukaryota; kingdom Metazoa; phylum Nematoda; class Chromadorea; order Araeolaimida; family Comesomatidae; genus Sabatieria; species Sabatieria punctata. Next base: position 34,044 of record JASANB010003435.1, read on the forward strand.
AAACTCCTTCATTGTCAAACAAGGTCAAACTATTAAAATACTATTAAAAATAAATTTTAATATTCAGCCCCTCTTTGTATTTTTAATTTAATTTAATATAATAGTAGGCCCTCTATTTTAATATTAATATAGATTTAATACTATTAAAATGGCACTATTAATAATAGTTTTATTTTAATATTAATATATTTAAATAACAGTACTAAACACACTGTTTGAGAAGGTGCGTCCCAGACATATCGCCAAAGATTCGAAGCGATCAGCTAACGAAATACAGAGTGAGTCGAAATCCTGTTGGAAAGTCTGGGGTTAAAAAATAGGTTCAGGTTAAGGTCAAGTCCAACAACGAAATTTCAGGTTCAAGTCCAGGTTCAAATCCATCTTCTAAAAAACCTGGACAATAGGTTCAGGTTCAAGTCCACTGATTTTTTTCAAAAAGTGTTGAAATTTTGCACTGATTGCAATTTTCTGAGCTATATAAACCTGTCTACTGGCAGTAAATGACCCAGATCAGACTTTACAGCGGAGTACTTTCGTTTTCAGACATATTCAATTTGAAAAATAGGTGGAAAAATTAAAATTAATATTAAAATTTTCTGTACTGTTTCAATATGTCTCACCTTCCGTTTATGTGTTTATTGTTGAGTGTTTTAACGGCAGGTTCTACAGTCCCGCTCTCAAACAGCTCGACCAACAGCCAATATTGGCCAATATTGGCAAATATCGCCAACGAAGCCAACAGGCGCGCTGGGTCACCAACAGGACCCACAAATGACCCACACCAACAACAAAACGACAACACCGCCGCCAACAGACCGCCTTGGGGCATTGCGCGCGGCTGCCACGAGGTCTACTGCACCTGTTACAATTAATTAGCAAAACTTTCACACAAATTTAAGCACGTTTTATGACATTGTAGGGTCACCGTTATTTCAAGAAACCGGCCGCCGGTCAGTGCTTAGAAAGCAGTGCGCGCAATTTTTTAGGTAAACCGGCCGCCGGTCAGCGCTTAGAAAGCAGTGCGCGCAATTTTATTAGGTAAACCGGCCGCCGGTCGGTGCTTAGAAAGCAGTGCGCTCAATTTTATTAGGTAAACCGGCCGCCGGTCAGTGCTTAGAAAGCAGCGCGCGCAATTTTATTAGGTAAACCGGCCGCCGGTCGGTGCTTAGAAAGCAGTGCGAGCAATTTTTTAGGTAAACCGGCCGCCGGTCAGTGCTTAGAAGAATGCAATGCAATCAATTGCGTGCCCTCAACGCGAACCACATTGGTGACAGAGCCTAAAAGAGTGGGGACCAATAAGACCAAGTAGCGGCCAACAGTCAGATCAGCCTACACACCAACAGCAATTAACGCCGAGCCGGCACCCCATAAACACGGCCAACAATCGCGTGCAAAGAATGCCTGGTTGTTGGCCCAATTCTCGTCCAATTCTAGCAGTTGGTCGAGCTGTTTGAGAGCGGGACTGTAAACATCGAAAACGGTCTCTAAAGGATACTGTAATTTTAATAGTGAAATTTTATTTTAATTTAATATTAATATAATAGAACTAGCCGATTTTAATTTTAATTTAATATTAATATAATAGTCCCCTGTTAGTTTTAATTTAGATTTAATATTAATACTATTAAATTACAATTCTAATAGTATTTTAATAGCATTTTAATAGTAGATTTTAAAATGAACTTAGAAAGTTTTGGACACACTTTAGCAAATTGGTGAAACAACATCTTCAGCTTGAAGCTGCTAGTGTAAGTTGAAAATTTAATGAGAGATCCAACTAAGAAGCATTTTTCACTGGAAATTTATAACCATTCTATTTAAAATGACTTTGTCTGAACATGGTTTTAAGCATACATGTAACAGAGGGGTCCGGGGTCTGCCCTCCACCCCACTTATGCCAGAACCCCATGGATGGAGACCCCCGAGACGATTTTCCGACCCCGTCCGATTTTTCTGGCAAGTAATTTTTTGAGCAAATTTTTGCGATTTCTTACAATTTCAGACACAAAAATTGCAAAAATCGCCCATAGAACAGCACTTTTTAGCTCTATTTCAGCCCAAATTAACGATTTTTGACGATTTTTGAGCGTTTTTTAGTGCCCAACCCCCTCCCTAAATTTGTTCTCAGACCCCTTGGCCGGCGCCAGACTCCGCAACCCACCTCCCCCGTTAAGATGACCTGTTAAGATATTGGAAAAAGCATGCGAACAGAAGATAGGCATGTAAAATTTGAAAGAAAATATTAATGCATAGTTAAAGAGACATTTTGAAAGGAAAGACTGTTACATAAGGTTATTGAGTAGATTCAGGTACTTTTTTCATTTATGACTATTAGTGAGAAAAGTTCCACTGTTTCCAAGAATCGAGATTCAGAGGGCTGTCAGCAGTGGCGTATCCAGGATTTTGGAAAGGGGGGGGTGTAAAGTTTTGAAAGTGCCTGGTTGGGCCGCTGCCCAACCAGGGGAAGAAAATTTAGCAACATTAGCCTTCAAAAACGCGCTTAAAACGCATTCCGAGCTTAAAAATTAACAGAAATTACAAGTTTTAGTAGTTTATAATGGCCTGGTTGGGCCTCTGCCCGACCAGGGCGAGAAAATTTTGAAAATTTAGCCTTCAAAAACGCATTTAGAAGGCATTCTTAGCACAAAATAGACAGTTTTAGTACATAATTCATTAGTTTCTTATATTTTTGACAGAGTTTTTCTTCCTACCTCCACCGCCAAGGGGGGTGTACACACCCTACACCCCCCTGGATACGCCACTGGCTGTCAGACACCTTCAATTTTTATCATTTTCTGAGGTAAAGTTCTGATTTAAATTATAGTATTGTAGGTAACTCCTTTGTTGTCAAACAAGGTCAAACTATTAAAATGCTATTAAAATACTATTAAAATACTATTAAAAATAAATTTTAATATTTAGCCCCTCTTTGTGTTTTTAATTTAATTTAATTTAATAGTAGGCCCTCTATTTTAATATTAATATAAATTTAATACTATTAAAATGGCACTAATAATAATAGTTTTATTTTAATATTAATATATTTAAATTACAGAGAAGAAGGACCAGAATTGTGTGTCGCAGTGTACCCCATCTGAAGTACTCGCAGTAGTTTCCCAAATCGTACTTGGGGCTGAAGTGATTGCGTATATCTGCGCACAGGTACTTGGAATTTGTTGTCTATCCAATAGGTATGGTACGGAGTTCTATATCAGACTTCAAATTGGTTCTTTTCTATCAAAACTACATCTACATGTAGATTTTCAACAATCTCATTCAATTCTTTGCTTCCTCATGGTACTGTGGATCAGGTATACCTGTACCTGTACCTGATTATCAGGTAGATTTGCAATACCCACCTGATACCTACCTGATACCTGATCGGATACTTTCGAACTGTACCTACCTGATTTTGGGTATTTTTGGACTGAAACAGGTACAGGTATCAGGTACAAACAGAAGGCATCAAATGGTAATTTTAGACCGATGAGTTCATTAAAAAAAGTGTGTTTCAAGACTAATTTTTCAAAATTTTATCGCTCTGGTTGGGCAACGGCCCAACCAGGCCCCTTCATACTACAAAAACTGAAAATTTCTGCTAATCTAATACTCATAATGCTTTTAAAAGCGTTTTTGAAGGCAATTATTTCAAAATTTTCTCACCTTCTAAAAATTTTTGCAAAATTCTGAACAAGCCATTGAGTAGAGGCGAAGACAAACAAGAAAAACTCGTGAAAAAGGTGTTATACTTCAAGGCCTTACTCTGACTAGCGTAGATCAACACAACCATAAATGAATCTGGAAGCAATTACGTACAGTACGCACCCTTGCGATAATTTTGATAACAGACTTTTGGCATTTTGTGCAGTTTCACAACGAAAAGCTTCTATTCTGACTGTAACTAAACTTATTTTAGCTTCCTTTTGAGCCCTAAATTGGCATTTTCAACGATTTTCGGCTAAAATCCGGATTTAAACTTCATTGACAAAATACCTGATACCTGATACCTGATTGGGTATTTTTCAAATACCTGTACCTGATACCTGGTATTAGGTACTTTCTCAATACCTGCCCACAGTACCTCATGGCTAGACCTATTTTGTAGTCACTACTAACTACTAACCACTACACTAACTACTAATTTTTGGGGTTTTATGACGTCATCAAGACTACAAATTGACTACGACTATATATTCAGATTTTGTGACTACAAATTGACTACAAAATACCTTTTGAATTTGTGAAGTAGTAGTCAGCAAATTCTGGAACTTATTTGGTCATATCATGCACATTAGCCATTTAGAACCGAAAATGGTGCCATTTTATCGATGGCTTTTTGTTAATTGAGTTTTTCACTAAGTTTGACAACTTTTTTGTCATTCAAAAGCAATTTTCCTGTTATAATTTGGAATATACTGTATAGATAAAAAAATGTCCCATCGCTTTTTCGGCCTTCACTCATACGTTTCGTTCTCAGTCACTTCTTTACCGATTTGGCTCAAATTTTCAGCAAAAATTAACAACATGGTTGGCTAAATATTCTGCAAGTTTGGTGCGAAAATTCCAACGGAAAAATTTTTTTTGAATGGAAAAGTGAAAATCATAGTGGTCTGTGTAAATTCCAATTTCCCCGCGTAATTACGGCGCTATCGCTTAGATAGTCGCAGGAATGATCGGGCGGACATTTGGTCATAACATATTCAGACGGCAGCCCTCTGGCTTAAGGGACACTAAAATTGGGGAATTTCAAAAACATGACAAAATGTGACTTTTCTTCGTTAAACGGTGAAATTACACCTCAGAAGATTTTCGATTTTCTAAAAACACTGTGGAGAAGGTTTCTATGATGTGGAACAGAGTTTAAATATCAGGTTCATTCATTTGTCAAACTTCCTGCTACAATCTGTGTTGATTAACAACTGATTCAGTACTTTGATTCCAGAATGTACAGATTTCTTAACTATGGGATTTTCGATCATGTTTTTAAAATTCCCCAATTTTAGTGCCCCTTAAGCCAGAGGGCTGCCGTCTGAATATGTTATGACCAAATGTCCGCCCGATCATTCCTGCAACTATCTAAGCGATAGCGCCGTAATTGCGCGGGAAATTTGAATTTACACAGACCACTATGATTTTCACTTTTCCGTTAATAATTTTTTTTTCGTTGGAATTTTCGCACCAAACTTGCAGAATATTTAGCCAACCATGTTGTTAATTTTTGCTGAAAATTTGAGCCAAATCTGTAAAGAAGTAACTGAGAACGAAACGTTTGAGTGAAGGCCGAAAAAGTGATGAGACATTTTTTTTATCTATACTGTATATTGAATTTCTGACTGTTTGTAAAAAAAGCAAAGTGAAAGTTTGTTTGTTTCTTGGTAAACAAAACACAATATAGGTAAAATACATCTTTTGAAGTTGTAAACAAGAAAACCGTGTATTTTGAAGCTAATCCTAAATTTAAAACTTTCGTAGTAGAAATTATCAGCCATTTTTGACATCACACATTGTAGAAAAATAGATGTTAGTCCTTAAATGTCTGCCTCTCCCTTGTTTGGTTCACTATTTTAGATTTTTCAAATTCCTGTTTTATATCCTAAACCTAAAAATTTTGCAATTTTATTAAAAATTTGCTGACTACAAATTGACTACTAACTACGACTACATATTCAAAATCGAGAAATTTTGAGACTACTAACTAAGACTGCTAATTATTTTTGGCGATTTTTAGAGACTACTAACTACAACTACTATTTAAAATTTGGAAAAGAAATAGGTCTACTCATGGCCCGCAAAATGGCCATTTTGGCCCTCTTTCTCGTGCAGTGCTTTCAAACATTTAAATTAAAATTTAGGTGACATTTATCGTCAAGACGGGACGGGACGACCACTTTTTACATTAGGTCTCATTTATGGAATCCAATATTGTCTAGCGAAGAGAGGAATTGGGAACGGACAAAGTCAGGAAGACGAAAGTAACGAGGTAAGACTATGGAGTGCAGATTTTTCAGCATATAAAGAAGTTTAGACTACTGTTATTTTACTAGTGGATTTTTATTTTACTATTTACTAAATTTACTACAAATTCAACCCGTCAATTTAATTTTTATTTTTGTTTTACTACCAAGCAGGTCCTATTTTACTAATTTTTGTTTTACTAATAACTTCACCTATTTTACTACTATTTTACTAGTCATAGTCTGGAATTTTGCATCAATGATGTCAAGATTTAATGAATAATTGATGTTAATCCAAATAGTGCTAAATTTGATCATGATACCAAGTTCTGCAGAACTTTTGAGACAAAGAATGTGTGAAATTTGACTGGCAGAAGTGGATCCACGCGTGTTTTATTGCAAAATTGATCAAGATTTTGGCTGGAATTCACCAAAAACTAGTAAAATAGTAGTAAAATTTCCATTTTACTATTGACGACCTTTGGCAATTTAACATGCATTTCGCGAGAAAGTCAGCTTAGGTGACGAAGAGAAGGGGCAAGCGGTCCATCTCACCGATCCGGTTAAACTTTTATGAGTACAAACTAGACCACCAACGATGACGGTCACCAGGCGCAAATTGAATTTCGGAATTTTGGACTTGAATATCTTCCGATCCAGGTTGAGTCTAGCCAAACGGACTTTATATTTAAAATCAGCGCCTCAAACTGTATCAAACAGACTACGTTAAAATTAATTTTGAGCAATAAAAATTTTCCGGAGACCTTTGAGGGGGCCAAACCCCCCGCTCCCCATTGGATTTTGACCAATTTGTGTGGATTATGTTTGGGCAAGGGGATCTAACTTTTGAAGCAAGCTCCAGCCTTCCCAAACTGTCGTGGCGTGAGTTATGGGCGAATATTTGCAAAAAATGGAGGGTGCATTTTTGCCATTTTTGGTACATTTCGGAAAATATCTCGCTAACCAGGCAAGATACGGAAAAATTTGAGTGGGGGGTTTAAAGTATTTTGAAATAGCTATCGATTGGTGCGCATGCGAAAGCTGTCGGTTTAGAAGTGCGCAAACGGCACACATTTGAATTTGGGTCATTAGAGGTCCGAAAATTGGCTAAAAAACGGCTGGGGAGCCAACTTTGAGGGGGTGTAGCTGCGGTTGTCGGGGGGGGGGGTGTTTTTCTTCTAATATGCGCCGAAGGTCATCGTTGGTGGTCTAGTTTGTGCTCAAAATTTTACCCGGATCGGTGAGATGGACCCCCTTGCCTAGGGCCCGACCGGATATCCGGTACCGGATCCGGATATTACCTGCCGGATATGCCGGATATCAGTCACAGATGAGAAAACGTGATTTTTTACGTATTTGAACATAAAATTAGATTAGTTCCAGTCATTTTAGGATATTTTTCGCTATTTGACTGCACAAAATGCTAAAAACCCACTCTCAAAATATCACCAGAGTGCGGAATCGCTTTGCACATACATTGTACATCACCGGTGGTTTATCTTTGCCACTTAGAGTAAGGCTTCTCGTAAACCCTTTTTACCTGTACAATAAATATGTCCCTATTTGTCTTCCCCTTACTTTTAGGCTTGCTCAGGATTTTGCAAAAGGAAGTATTATCTCTGGTTGAGCCACGGCCCAATCAGGGCGAGAAAATTTGAACAAAATTAGCTTGAAAAACGCTTTTGAAAGCATTCTCAGTATAGTATTAACAGAAATTAGAAGGTATTGTCGTCTGAAGAGGTCTGGTTGGGCAATGGCCCAAGCAGGGCGAGAAAATTTTGAAATTTCAAAAAAGTGAAATTTTGTAATTGCAATAGTGAAAGCCGGTCAGCGAAAAATGGAAACATTTCCTTTTCCTGTATCTTTCCTAGTTTTTGTCGGAATTGGATGAAATTTGGAGTGTAAACGTAGAAATTCAGGGTAATTCGTGTGTAAAAAATTGACGCATGAACTCCAACGCTATCGTTAGAGTTTAGGCGATAATGTAATATAACTTTTTTTTCGGTGACCGGCTTTCGCTATTGAAATTACCAACCTTCACTATTTTTTAAATTTCTCGAGAATTAGTCAAGCCTAGTGCACCAAACTTTAACACATAAAATTCCCCGAATTTTGGCACCTATTGTCCAAATTTCGGCCTATTTGGTCAAAATTTGCGGAAATGGCAGTAAAAAGAAATGTGATCATTTTTCGAGACACCCTGCATGTGGTTTATTGCATTGTAAAAATTTTGAAGTTGATCAATGATATCCGGCATATCCGGATCCGGATCCGGCCGGATATGGGCATATCCGGATCCGGATCCGGTAGAAATTTGTATCCGGTCGGGCCCTACCCTTGCCCCCCGTAAGCTGACTTTCTCGCGAAATGCATGTTAATTCTATTTTTACTTTACTACTGGCTCTTAATTTTACTTTTTACTACTATTTTACTACTAGTAAAATAGCACTAGTATTACTAATTTTTGTTTTACTATACTATAGTAAAATAACAGTAGTTTAGACTATGATTCTTTCTGCCATTCTGATCGAAATCGAAATTACTTTATGCATCATCCATCATCCATCTTCTGTTTCAGTCGATAACAGAGTCTGACGATACCGTATCGATTCAGTCAACCCAACTGTCCTCGAAAAGACAGAGCTCAGAGAACAGCTATACTGTGAAGGTAAATACGGCATCTATCAGAGCACACAGAGAATTAATTGAGGCACTCATACGCCACTTCCTCACCACAACTCCAACTGTTTCTAATAGATTTGTTACCCAGATCAACAACTTACTTTCTGGAGAGGTGTTTTTTATGTATTTATTCATTTTTTTCTCTCATATCATACCATTTGAGCAAAGTAGTGTTAGTACACTACATAAGATGAATACGGGTTAGTAAACGGACGACCAGGACTATATGACAGAATAATACTAGTAAAATACCACTAGTATTACTAATTTTAGTAAAATAACAGTAGTTTAGACTATGATTCTTTCTGCCGTTCTGATCGAAATCGAAATTACTTTATGCATCATCCATCATCCATCTTCTGTTTCAGTCGATAACAGAGTCTGACGATACCGTATCGATTCAGTCAACCCAACTGTCCTCGAAAAGACAGAGCTCAGAGATCAGCTTTAGTGTGAAGGTAAATAGGGCATCTATCAGAGCACACAGAGAATTAATTGAGGCACTCATACGCCACTTCCTCACCACAACTCCAACTGTTTCTAATAGATTTGTTACCCAGATCAACAACTTACTTTCTGCTCTCTAAACTCATTCTTCCATTTTCGTTTGGCGGACGGTTCTTCCAAACGTATTTGAGAAATATTTCTTCCAGAATTTGGAGGAAATTCTGCCGTTATTCAAACTTTCAAAAAATTCTGCCATATTTATGGCAGAATTTTCTGTAGGAGAAGATAGTGGAATATTCTTCCAAGTAAAATGGAAGAAATTCTGCCCTACCGTACTTATAATGTAATGCTCCTTACACCAACTGAACCCGATTTTGTGGAGACAATGGAACGGTAGACAGTGCCGTTCGTTTAATATATTTTTCTATGACACGTGCTCCGTTCTTGTTTGAAAGGAATCTGCAATTGGCTGTTTTAATGATGTTGCTTTGCCCGATTTGTAAAAAGCAATTACATAAATTTTGCTTGCTTCGTAATCATTTGAACACCCACTTTCGGTCTGGTGGCGTGAATCTACCAATGCCATGCGGTCAAACTCATTGTGCTTTAACGCTGAACAGCTTTCGAACGTGGAAAAAGCATGTCCAGTTCCAGCATAGTGATTTGGAAGAGGAATTTGAGCAGTCATTCGAAGATGTGTCAACTATGAGTGCAGCTGAATTGTCCGATTCTGACGAAGCTGACTGTCTTGAGGAATCAGATGCAAGTAGTGGTGAGTCCAAATCGGCTGTATCTGTTAGGTTTGACTTACACCAACAGATCAGAGCACTGGCTGCTGTCGGTGTTGCCGAAATGAGAGCTCAGAGTGGAGCACCAGCTAGTTCAACTTTCAAAGCAATCGACCTTTGTAACGACGTTTCCTCGGCTATCATTGAGGGTCTCAAAGTGAATGTGACCTCATTTCTACAGTCTGTTGCCCCACATTCAGATACAGAGCAGCTTTTCCAATCGTTTGACGCCCTCAAAGATCCCTTGGACTTTCTGTCGTCTGAAGCAAAGCAAAGAACATATTTCCGACAGAACCTGGGTTTGATTGAGCCGGAAGAAATGCTATTAGATATCAGATTTCAACCAGGCAGAAGCGGGAAGCTGCAGAAAGTTGAGTTCAAGTGGCAGTACATTCCTGTGATCCCTACTATCCAAAAGATTCTTAACGTTCCAGGAGTTTTGGAAGAACTGCAAAAACGCCCTGAACAAAATGACTTTTTGATTCGCGATTTTCGTGACGGAAAACTGTTCAAAAGACACCCTCTGTTTTCTGATCCAGAAAAGGTCTCCATGGCACTGGAGTTGTACTACGATGACATCGAAACAACAAATCCTTTGGGATCAAAGACCACGGTGCACAAAATTGGGGTGTTTTACTTCTCGATCAAAAATCTTCCATCGTTTATGACTGCTAACATGGCTAATATTCACTTGTTTGGCCTTGCACACAGTGATGACTTGAAGCTAAGTGGTGGCTTCAAAGCCATTTTGACCAAGTTTGTGCAGGATGTTCGACACCTTGAGACAACTGGAATTGACGTTAGACGACCTGGATACCCTGTGCTTACAGTTTATGGGTCGCTAGCACTGGTCTCAGGTGATAATTTGGCCAGACATTCGATGTTTGGATTCTTGGAAAGCTTTGCAGCTAAGTTAGTTTGTGCTTTAAAGTTTCTTTGATTGCCTGGGGTAATAATTTATATTTTAGCTATTTTTGTGAGCACTGTATGATATACAGAAATGACATTGATTCGATTTTCCGAGAAAGTGATTGTGAACCAAGAAATCGCGAAGTTTACGAAAATCAGCTTAAGGTTGATTTCTAATGTCGTACAACTTGTTTATAAATCAACTTGTTTACGTTTATAGATAGTTGAATCGAAGGAACGAGATGCAGAAAGTGCAACTGGTCTGAAGGCCCCCTGTATTTTGAACAGACTCAAGAATTGGCATGTCACAAGCAACAAAACTGGAGACCTGATGCACGATTTTTTGGAAGGTCAATTTAATCTTTTTTGCACTGATCAGAAAGCGTGCTTTAGGCATAGGTCCGTATGAAGTAAAGCTTGTGCTTTCAAAGCTGGTGTATGATAATCGCAACCTCACGCTTCCAATCATAAACCAACGGATTGTTAATTTGCCGTATGGACCAACAGACAAGAAAAACAAACCATCTGAAATTCCGGATTTGAATGTTCAAGGTTAGTCTAAGTTTGAGTTCAAGGAATAACAATTTAGCTGCAGATTCAAAAGTGCTCAAGCAGAAAGCTGCTCAGTTCTGGGCTCTTTTCCGGCTGCTGCCAATCATTATTGGTGATTTGGTACCGCTGAATGATCCTGTTTGGGAGTTCTACTTGGACCTTCGCAATTTGGCTGACATTCTATTTGCACAGAAATGGACCAGAGGGAATTTAGTTCACTATGTTGATTTACTTGCCAAGCATTTTGAGCACTTTCAAATCTTGTTTCCAAATCAGAACTTCACTCCGAAGCACCATCACCTGTTGCATTATGCAACCCACTGCGATCACTCAGGTCCACCTTATTTTAATATGGTTATGAGTGAGGAGATGAAAGGTAATTTTTTCAAAAGGTCCAGTCATGTCTGCTGCAATTTTCAAAATATTGTTTATACTCTTGCGGTGCGTCACCAAATGTTTTCGATGTACAGTTTTGTGTCTGGTCGAGTTTTTCGTGATTCAGTTGAAGTTAATCAGTGCTATCAGCTCAGAGTTGATCGTTTGCCTGCTAGTTCTGATGTCGCTAAATTATTTGCTGTGCCTCTGAATGAAGAAGTTACTGTTTGTTCAAAATTTACGGTTTCTGGTCAAGTGTACAAAGAGGGTATGATTCTGATTCTACGAAGGGTTGACGATTTATTGATTTTTGGCAAAATATTTTGTGCTATTCTGGACAAATGTTCAAAGGTGTTTGTTATTTGCTCCAAGCTGCACACAATTCGTTTTGATAGGCATTACTGGTCATATGTTTTAGCTCCTGTTCCAGGCCATACTGTCATAGCTTATGCCGATTTACTTGATTATCATCCGTTAGATGCCTATAGTTTGGTAGGTAACAATAATGAATTGCTTTACGTTACACTGAGATATAATGTTTTCTGAATGAAGTTGGCAAGTGTTATGCGTATAACTGTCCTGAGAAGCAATTACGATCGATAAAGGAAAGCCAATGACTCTCTGGTTCCCAGCTGGTCCGCCCACAGCCAGTGATAGAAAAAGATGGATGCTTTGTGCATGTGTCTGCCGAACCGAATCTATTAGCGTGCAAATCGGCCGTGTAAAGCCGTTATCTGTGTGCCTCCCGCTGCTGCTCTATTCTATAGCCTCCTTGTCCAGACTGTAGTATTTTTACTCTACGGTCTGTTTAGGTACAGTACCTTAGTTTTCGGAATTCTTGACAAGACATGAAGGAGGGAATTTAAACAAAGACCTTTCTGCCGAAAGTAGCTGTAGATTCTGCCATTTTTGAAATCTGCTTATAACAATTTTGCATCTATGTTTGAGGGCTTTTACTCTTCAAACTGCCTTCTGAAAACACCAACGATCCATGTTGTTCCAGATGATCAAAGATGGCTTTTCCTGCCGGAATAATCTTGCGGATTTTTGAGAGTGGACCAGATGGAGCTGCCGGCAAGAATTTGGCCACCAGATTGGTGGTTATGGATCGGGCTACACTAAGTCGAGATGCCCTGATAGATCGTGCCGAACAAACGTTGACGATGTGTACGAACTACAACACAGATGGCTTTCGTGAGCGTGTTCGTGTACAGCAACAGCTTGTTGGCGCGCCAGACGAGTGGTTTGATATGGCAAGTGATGACAAGTTGGAGGGACTAGAAGGAGAACAGCAGCAGAAGATCTCAGTCCGATTTATCTGCAACTTTAAGGTTAGCTTTTCCTTCCTAAAAAGTTTTTCTTTCTCTCCCTTAAAACCCTAAAACCCAAACTTTTGCCCATCTTTCGGTCCCAAATTTGGTCCACTTACTCTAGTCCTCTCTAGTTGCCATTAAAGGCGGAGGAAATTCCGAATGAAGAGCCTGACCACTCTCTGACAAGCATTAGTGATCGATCATTTTCACCTGAGCTTGGGGCTGAAGCTGTGAACGTGGGCGGACACAAAGACGACCAGTCGTTATTGACGGAGTCAAACACGGATGAGAAAGATACAGACAATCAGCTTTCTTCCACAGACCTGAAGTATAGGTTCTCTGAGCAAGATGCTGAGGTATTTTTACTCTTCTTATTTCTTTTCCGATTGTCTGTTGTTTAGGCAGTTCCAGTCAGAGAAATTATTGAGAAACTGGCGGCGAATGGGCAGCCGTTGGCCAAAGAAATTGTGGCCAAGTTTTCGTCACATTTACCGCAGAAAGAATTGCGTCGCTTACAAGGAGCAGTCGAGCGTTTTGTCCTTAGGCATCAGATGAAGAAGTTTGATCATGAGTATGCGTATAATTTTCTATGATATAATAACTATGAATTTTTGAATTTTAGACTGAAGCCACAGCAGCGTTGTCTGATAGCTTTTGCAATCACAGTAGCTTATCCTTTCCTCAAGACCGACACAAAGTTTGGCTATGTAAGTTAATCAAACATTAAACTACACATACGTAATTTGTCTCAATACTAGAAATGCATTTTTCCTGCTGCTTGCATAAGTTCAATGAACAATCTATGGAAGTGACATGAAAGACAAAATGAACGCATTACTTTAGAGATCTCATATTACAGCAGCTAAGAATAAGTTTTAGGAACAGATTGCCGAGCCGTTTTCCTGCAAGGGTTCTTTGGACCAGCGGTACTACAAGATGCGTTGTCGTTCTGGTGAAATCAACACAAACACTTACAACAGAAAGCGAAAACTGTCTGACATGATGGACAATAAGGAAGCTGATCAGTCAGAACTGCTATCAGAGGAGGCAGCAGAAGAACTCAAAGAGGATATGAGGTCGTTGGTGAGCAACTTATTATAGTTTAAATTATTCTGTTCTCAGTTGTTAAAAAGCACTGAACAAATTTCAGGTTGCATCTACTGCTGACAGCCGTCGGTCAATTGCGAATGGAATGCTCAAAACATTCAGGCATCGACAGAAATGGATAATCGAGAATAAACCTTTCGTCTCTGAGATTCTAGCAGAGTACGTTCACTTCAAGGACTATCCAGTGTTGGTAAGAGTCATGTAGAGCTTGCTTCAGCCATGATATAGATAGGCCAGAGCCCAGCACCTGCTCAGGTAAATTATTGCAGATTGTTCAAGAAGGTAACCGAGTTCTGGATACATATTTTGAGAAGGACAGCACCGATCTCAGCGTTTCATCTGTCATCCAGCGATTCAGTCAAGTGATCATAGACGGTGTGTTCTGTTCTATTGACGAGATGAGTGCTGCGAAGAAAAGTCTGTTCAACGACGTGTTTGGTACAAACAGCTTGGAAGCGCTGGATAGCTTGGATGAAGGTACTATTCAGTTTCTTGTTATCTTTCTGGATTTATCTTCTTTCACTCTGTATTTCAGAAAAGCGATGTCTGTTGGCAATTATGTGTCTGCCGCACTTGGTTGCCTCAAAATCAGGAACAATTACGGTTAATGAAGGGGGTCTGAAGCAAATTCCATGCGCCACAGCTGCTAGCTATATTCTGCAGTTTGTGAAGAAGGTTTGTTTTATTTTACTTTTCTGTCGAAGACCCTGCTTTTAACAGTTTTTCTTTAGGATGCTCGCAATTTGGAGGATCATGTAAAAACAGTTGGTCAGTCTTTCGAGCCCGATCCCTTCCAGCAGCCCTGTCTTCTCATTGCCACTGCTAGTGGACATCCGTCAGATGTGTGCTCGAAGCAGCTTCCGGATTACTTCTTAGTGCTGGACCACCAACCCATTCCGCTTCATGGACAACGCCTCAGTCAGGCATTTGCGCATCTGTTCGGTGCCTTCTTCGCATTTAACGTACAGTATGCGAAGCGGGCCAAGAATATCATGCAGTTGGTAGAATTGCTCTGTGGACTGAAGCCAAAGAAGCACTTCGAGCGCATGCTTAAAGTAAGTTTAAAATAACTTTATTCCCTGCATTTAGTGTCCCACATTTTACAAGAATAAATCATTTTAGCCCTGTCAAGTAGCTCGATCTGCCCACCGGTTCCTAATATTGGCCTTAGAAAAGCTGAAAAATAATCGCGATTCCGATGTTTAGAGGTTAGATCTTTCTAATGTTATGTTTATTATTTGGTACGTACATGTAACTCAACTGTTCTGCATAATACGGGTTGTTTTGCGTTATACAGGGTGATGAAAAAATCTCAATTTTAGAAATTTATACGTTTTTAAACACCACCCGTATTCATTCTAATAAACTGAATGACAGCTAGTTAAGTTTTTAAACGTTATGAAAGCTGTCGGTATTTTTCAGAGTCTCGGTTTAACAGAATAAATACGGTACGGTGGGAGATGCCTTATGTGCCATTTTGTTTCTGTGTTTTTATTGTCTTCTTTTCATTGTCTATTGAGAATAAATTCTATTAGAATTTGGGAGAAAGGTCTACCATTAAAACGATGAAATCTTCTGCCAGAATATGGCAGTAGATTCTTCCAAAAGTGGAAGAAAAGAATGACTGGCAGACTATTCTGCCATTTCTGCCGTTTTCCCAAAAATGGAAGAATTTTACCCCACTTGCAGCAATTCTTCCATCTTTGGCAGAACTTTCTATGGGTGACCAAATTGGAAGAACTGTCTGTCAAAAATTTGAGGGAAATTCTGCCACTATTGGAAGACAGTGTTTAGAGAGTGGAGAGGTGTTTTTTATGTATTTATTCATTTTTTTCTCTCATATCATACCATTTGAGCAAAGTAGTGTTAGTACACTACATAAGATGAATACGGGTTAGTAAACGGACGACCAGGACTATATGACAGAATAATACTAGTAAAATACCACTAGTATTACTAATTTTAGTAAAATAACAGTAGTTTAGACTATGATTCTTTCTGCCGTTCTGATCGAAATCGAAATTACTTTATGCATCATCCATCATCCATCTTCTGTTTCAGACGATGACAGAGACAGACAATACCGCATCGAGTCACTCATCCCAATGGTCCTTGAGCAGACAGAGCTCAGAGATCAGCTTTAGTGTGAAGGTAAATACGGCATCTATCAGAGCACACAGAGAATTAATTGAGGCACTCATACGCCACTTCCTCACCACAACTCCAACTGTTTCTAATAGATTTGTTACCCAGATCAACAACTTACTTTCTGGAGAGGTGTTTTTTATGTATTTATTCATTTTTTTCTCTCATATCATACCATTTGAGCAAAGTAGTGTTAGTACACTACATAAGATGAATATGGGTTAGTAAACGGACGACCAGGACTATATGACAGAATAATACTAGTAAAATACCACTAGTATTACTAATTTTAGTAAAATAACAGTAGTTTAGACCATGATTCTTTCTGCCGTTCTGATTGAAATCGAAATTCCTTTATGCATCATCCATCATGCATCTTCTGTTTTAGACTGAGTCCGAGTTGGTGTCCCAGTCAACCCAGTATGGTTCAACCAGCAGCCACAGCTGCCTTGCCAATGAAGATTCTGCGATCTAGCCAACTGATACAGTATATTTTGCCGTTGTGGCCTTGTTGTTGTCCGGTGTCATGGTGTCCGGTTCAGCCGGCAGCTGTTTTGATTTAGCGCTAATCTTTGTTACAGTAATGTTTGTCTTGTTTTCTGTTGATGACTCGTTTGCCCTACTTAGAAACCGGTTTCTTTGGTCGCCGGCCTGTGAGGCGGCGGGTCTGTTGGTTAGTGGGAGAGAGCGATGTGTTAGCGAGTGAGTGCATAGTATAAATCTGAGAGCAGAGCACGCTCGTCTTTTTGCTGCGCCGGCCAAGGCCGGCCGGCTTGCCTTCTTCGGTCGTCGCGGCGCTCACTTGGCTGCTTCTCTTCGCCGGCTTCGTCCCGCTTTGACAGTTATGGTTGAGGAAACCTTTTGAGCCAGACCAAATTATTTTTTCTGAATCAGTGAAATTAAATACTTCAAATTAGTCAAAACGGGAACGCCGAATCTCGTGGTGTTCTTCGTTTCAACCAGAGCCTTCGAAAATTGCGATTTTTCAGCACTTGAAAATTTCAATTGAGCATATCTCAAAAACTAGGCAAATTCATTCGGTGCTGTTTACAGTTCTTTTTTTTTTTCAATGAAATTTTATTGTTAATATTAGCATTATTAGTATACAAAGTTCGAAATTTTTGGGACGCACACAGTACAACAAACAATTAACACACAAGTTACGATAGGGTGGGGCATTTTAAACTGAAATAACTGAAGCAACACTATCTGTTCGTCCATTTTTCGAATTCGTATGGCTCTTGTCTAACATTTCTTATGTTATTATCTTGCTTCTGGTCAAAAGCATATTTAGCAATACTAAGTTTTGCGGTAAGTCTGATAAAAACAGATTCAGTTGAAAGAATGCTTTTCGTACTTCTACAAGCGTACAGTATGTATTTGAGAATTAAGGCAAATCGCATCCATTTTTGAGTGTTTGGTTTCTTGGAGTGACCTAGCAAAATTGCAGCAGCACTAATGTCTGTCTCAGCTTGTTCTATCTGCTGAAACCTCTGTGCCATTTGAATCCATATCTGAGAAACGATTGGGCATTCCAAAAGGGCGTGGGAGATATCATCCATATGTGAACCACAATAATAACATGAAGAATTTTGTTCAATTCTATACCTATGCAATAGTTTGCCTGTGACAAGTATTTGATGCATAACTTTAAACTGAAAAGCTCGAAGCTTAACTTCATCAGATAATCGTTGTGGTGATGGCCAAATCCTTAACCAGTCAGCATAAGTTAGATCTGGAAATTTTCGGTTCCATTTTTCTTGCCCGGTTGGGCTGAAACTGTGTGGTGGGCTGCATAGAGCAGTTTTGAAGTGCCGTGCATTACAGACGTCTCTATTCATGTCCAGTAACTGGTAGCTCTGCCGTTGGATTCTGCCTGTTTTTTCTTGAACAGCCATTGGGGTACGCCAGTAAGCTTTCAAAGCTGAGATTACTTGCAGATGATTTAACCATGTGTATTTTTTCAAGTCTAGCTCATATGTGGCAGTAAAATAACGGTATGGCAGAAAATCACCTTGGTTGTCAAGGAAGCAGCCAATTTCGTCTGCATGTTTTCTACTTAATTCATCATTATAAAATGGCATCCCAGCTATACGTAAAAATTCGTTGTTATTCACCTTCATGGAGAGAACACTGCGCTGATGAGGAGTTGCGATGACATTTCGAGCCACCGTCCAGGCATCTAAAATTTCTTTATAAAATTGTGGGATTCCAATGAAATCATCGATTGCAAATTCACACTGTAGCAAGTACATTAGCCCACCATAAGGTTTTAACTGACTATCAATAAATCTTGCCCATTTTGCATTTGGATTTTTAAGAAATCTGCAGATCCATTTAATTTTGATACTGTAGTTTTCGTACTCGGCCAATGGAGT
This sequence comes from Sabatieria punctata, assembly GCA_030248155.1. Lineage (NCBI taxonomy): Eukaryota > Metazoa > Nematoda > Chromadorea > Araeolaimida > Comesomatidae > Sabatieria > Sabatieria punctata. The sequence continues at coordinate 52,694 of JASANB010003435.1, forward strand.
CTTCAAACCGCCTAGGTTAATTGGCTGGGCTAGTACTTTTCGTTTGATATGTTCAGGCTTTGAATTCCATTAAAACCCATACGAAACCTTGTCCACTCTAGTTTGAACATTGACTGGGAAAGGGAGATTATTGATTGAGTAAATTAACTGTGAAAATCCCAGGCATTTTAAAACTAACGTGCGACCATGTATAGTTAGGCCTCGGCCCATCCAACCTTTAAGACTTCTTTGAATGTTAATAAGTCGATCCGTATAATTTTTTTGAATCATTATGTCTGTGTCATATGAATGATAGATACCCAAGATCCGTATAGTCTGAGGCTGCATTTTAAAGCCAAGTACGTCTGCAGTTTCGCGCCTCCACTTGCCAATACCAATTAAGGCTGTCTTCTGTATGTTTATGCGTAGACCAGACACCGCACTAAACAATTTCAACTTTTCTTTTGCAAATTTTAGGTCTTGAAAATCATGTAGAAGGAGGTACGTGTCATCAGCATACTGAGATAATCGGTAATTGCTGCCTAACATATTGAGTCCTGTGATTCTGTTATCATTTCGTATGGCATGAGCGAAGGTTTCAATCGCAATTATGTATAGATACGGACTCAATGGGTCCCCTTGACGAACACCCCGTCCTAGTTTAAAGGCCTTTGTGGTGAAACCATTATTGATAACCTTGCTTTCAACGTTTGTATACAATATATTTACCCATCTTCGAAAAGTGTGTCCAAATCCGAAGGCTTCCAAGGCTTTCTGCATGCATGACCACTCTAAGGAATCAAAGGCTTTTTCTGTGTCCAATGACAAAATCATTCCTGTGTCATCCTTGCTTTCATAATGTTCAATAAGATCTAAAATGACTCTGACAGCCTCTCCAATGTATCTATTTGGGATATAGCCGCATTGGTCTTCGTGGATTATGGAGACTAAAACCTTTTTCACTCTTTCGGCTAGGACTTTAGACAAGATTTTGGCATCAGAATTGAGCAACGTGATCGGTCGCCAGTTTTTCAAGTCAAGTGGGTCTTTCCCTTCCTTAGGAATCAATTTAATTATGCCTCTACGCTGACTGTTAGACAGGCAACCTGTTTCCCAGGCGTAATTGTATGCATTCAGCAGCGGGCCGCTAATTAGCGGCCAAAATTTCTGGTAAAATTCAGGAGGTAACCCATCATCACCCGGAGATTTATTATGTTTCATGCTTGAGACCGCCTTTAAAAGTTCCGGTTCTTCAATTGGTCTCTCAAGTTCCTCTGATGCTCTGGCCGGCAGCACTTTTAGGTCTTTAAAGAATTCCTCAGCTCCTGCTAGATTTGCATTTGGATTCGAAGATTTGTACAAATGGGAGTAAAATTCTACCAAGCGTTCCTGAATTTGTTTTTGTCCAATAACTATTTCCTCATCACTATGAAGTTGAAAAATATTGCTTTGCACGAAATTTCTGCGTTCCAGTCGCAGAAAGTATTTGTTGCATTTCTCACCTAAATTTAACCACCGAGTCCTACATCGTATCATAGCTCCCTTTGCTTCCTCTTCGTATAATCTTCCCAGTTCTTGTTTCAAATTTTCATACGAATGAACGTTGTCATCCTGCATAGTTGCAGTGGAAAGTCTCTCTGACATTTGCTTAAACTTATCCTCTATTTTCCTATTGTACTCCCTCCTTTGACGAGCCTTTTGCATGCCAAAACTTCTACTTTCTTCTGCTATCTTGTGTTTTAAATAGTCCCACTTAGCAAGAGGATTCAAGTTATTTGTGGCTTTAAGTGTTTCTGTGATCACTTGCTCAATTCTTGATTGATACTGTGAGTCCTCTAAAGCCGATGTGTTAAGCTTGTATAGACCAGGGCCAGCTTTGTAATGATGTAGACCTTTCAATTCAAGTAGAACTGCATGGTGATCGGATTTTATAGCTGGCAGAATTGCACAGGTCTTAGTTACATTCAAAACTTCTTTAGATATAAGCCAATAGTCCAATCGAGATTTGATCCGTAGTGAAGGCTGTTCCCATGTGTATTGTCGTTTGTTCTTATGTAAAGAGCGCCAGGCGTCAACGATCTCGAATTCTGACATAATTTCTAGCATTTTTTTCCTACTAGCCTTGGAAAAGTCTCGTTTGTTCTGACCGCCTGACTTATCTTTAAGTCCGTCAACAGTTACGTTAAAGTCACCACCAATTATCCAAGCATAGGACGGGTCCAAATGATCTTCAATTAGTTCAGCGATTTTTTCCAAAAATTCAGTACGCTCATTATCATGATTGGGTGCATATACGTTTAGCAAGCATACTTTGGTTTGCTCCAAGATTCCTTTGAGCAACAAAAACCGCCCTTCTGTGTCAATTTTGCTTCCCTCTACTTTCATGTCCACGTTTTTCTTAACTAATATTGCGACTCCTTTGCTGTTGCTTTCTCCATGTGCGAAGTAAACTCTACCTTGTCCCCACTGATTTGCCCATACTTGTGCGTCCCTTTTAGTAGAATGCGTTTCTTGAAGAAAAAAGATGTTAGCTGGTTGTTCTCTAAGGTACATAAACTTTGCTTTACGGGTTAGTAAATTTTGCAATCCACGAACATTCCACGACAGAAATGAAACAGTCCCGATTTGCATATTTGAGAGCTGTCGGGACCCCAAGATGAGACTACTTGATTTGAGTATCAGATTTGCACTTGACCCCATAACATGTAGGCAATACGGCTTGATTATGTGAAATCTTAGCATATTCAAACGATGATGTGGATTTTGCATTGAGTCACGGAAATAAAAACTCAATCCGAATTTCGGTTTGTAAAGCTTAGTAGCATGCTTGTAAGATATGCTTTGGCCTAGCACATTACAACAAAACTCCAATTTTACGCAGACAGACAGGACATGCGCTTTCTCCTTCAAAGCAGCAGGAATATAACCTTCTGTACAAGTCTATACTATATGTCCTCATAATAATAATTATGTTTTCTGTATGCAGATAGTTATTTATCAGTGCTATCTCAAAGTAAAGTTACTGTACAAGTAGCAAATGTACTCATAGTAGTTGTGGTGTCTTCCAAATTCAGGCATACCCCTATGTATTGATTGTGTTTGTAACCGCAAACTGTCATGACACGAATGAGACGTGCCTGTGACAGTTGCGGTAACATTGTTAACCGTGATCTTGGGTGCTCAACACGGATAGCAAGTACGTGCTGAGAAGCCAAGACACTATAGAAACTCACTGGGGAAAGATAGCCCATATACGTACATATTATAGCTTAGCTATAAGCCAAAATATGAAGGAAAGCACTGCCAAGATCTAGCCCATTGAAATGAATACGGCATACAGTACATAAAGCAGATATTAACACTTTTCAAAGATATTACTGTCCGTCAGTGCTGCGCTGCTTCAGTCAGTACATATTATTAAATCTGTCTAGAAATTTTTGACATTTGTATGTTTCGGTTAGTTATTTGCTGAGCGTTTGGCCAAATCATCAGTACATAACGCCCAGAGGGCCATCAGTGTGTGGACAGAGTCCACCGCTCAAGGCGACAGTTTTTGTGCACCATTAAGGCACACTGAGATAACCGCTCAATAGCGGTGATGCGATTATTGATAGTGTTAGCATCAACGGTGCAGTACGCTCGAAGCGTGAAAGGTATGTGGACAGAGTCCACCGCTCAAGGCGAATTTTTCGTGAACCTTACGGCTCACTGGGATGACCGCTTAATAGCGGTGGTGTGATTAACGATAAATTTAACCTTCAATAAACCTACTAGACTCAATTCCCTTTCCACATAAATGCTTAGTACCTTACCTAATTGTACAAACAGTTCTGTAAGCAATGTCATAACAGAAGGAAGCTGTGTAACAACCACAAATAGAAGTAACATTTTGCTATTATATTATTGTCAGGTAGATAAATTGAATTGTATTCTGAGGAAGAGGATTCCAACTGTCTTTAAAGTACTTTCTGCATTTCTGCAGCAATGTTAGTTTAGTACCATTCCAAACGTCACCTCATTTTCAGTTCCACGCCCTTGAGCCGTCTTGTACCGTGTTCATCACCGCGTTTTCGGGTAGCCTGGGGCGCAAAGGGAGCAAAATCCAAATAACGTTCTCTTTTTCTTCCTTTTTAATTCATCCAAAAGCAGCTTCCAGACGCATTGCACAACCATTTTCAGCAGCAGAATCGAATTCGGGGGTCAAAATTGTCCAATAAACGTCAATTGCTCATCCTGGGATCCCGAGCTGAGCAGATGGCTTTATTTTAAAGATAACATCGAAAACCAGCCGCTCGCCAGCTCATCCGGGCGCCGAATCTCTCAGTAAATTGGGTTTCAACCCTGTTTACAGTTCTAAACACTTCGTAACATAAGCTTTCGATCCATAAAAAAATGTTGGGGGGTCATCGATGGTAGACGGCCACTTTATAGCCTCTGAAGTTTGGGTGTCAGTAAAATTCTGCCTATTTTTTACTTTTTCGGTTTTAACCAACACATTCAAATGACTGGTGTTTCGTCTGATGTATTCCTTTTACAAAATGGCTTATACCGTTGAAGAGGGCTTGATTTGTAGTTTTAATAGAACACGGTCAAAAAGCGAATTAGGAATATCCCCCGTCAACCATGTCTCAGTAACGCCTATGATAGCACCAGTGTTAGACCAAGTATCGTACGAAAAATCAGTAATTTTACGTTTGCTTGTTATGCTCCTAGCATTCAACAACAAGAAATTAACGAAAACCCTGGAGCTAATTAGGCCGCCCGACGAGACAAGTTTGACTGAGGTCTAGTTGAGATCAAGCCGTTTCGAACACTAAGTCCTCACCGGGTTTACCGTTGTTGCACGCACGTACGGGGAGGTCGCCAATGCCCACTGCCGGAATCGTCTTTTCGTCTGCGATACGAACTGGCAGTGGCTTGGGTAGACGTCGGTAGTTGACCATCAGTGAGCCAAGGCAGGACATGTGGTAACTAGCGCCCGAGTCGATCAGAATCTGGGAAGTATAACAGTTAGAAAAGCGGGCCACAATGCTGGTCGCAACATTAAACTCATCAGGCAGAGTAGCAAAGTCGTCTTTTGCGTTAGCTCTTGCCCCGTGGGCTTGCTTGGGTGGACTGGGGCACTGCTCTTTTCTGTGGCCAATACCACCGCAATTGAAGCATCTACCAACTCCACTAGCTGCGCCGCCCTCTTCTGACTGTTAGCACCGCCTCTGTTCGTAGGACCGCCGCCACGTCTAGCGCCGCCTCTGCCGCGCAAAGGCACAAAGAGAAAGCATGAACTGTTCATCCTCAACAACAAAAGACATCGCGGCGAGAGACACGAAAAAATACGACGGCAGAGACAGAGAGCAAGAGTTGCACAAAAACGACCAAAAGCTAGAGTCCGCCGCATCACCGAATTCTCCATCAGACAGTCCACTTTCGAATTCAGGGTCCAGTTGTTCATCGTCCATCATAACCATACTGACTGCTTTGTCTTCCCCGTGCGATTTGCAATGATAGGAGCGAAGCTTCTGCCTGTTGGCTCTGCAGTGCAAGACGATATTCTAAAGAGATAACTTGAAATTGAATTATTTTATATAAAACACAACTGTTCTCCTAGACTCAAAGAGGGTGGTCAGGTAGTGATCCCACCCAGATTTGGAGAAGGGAAAATTTGTTGTTCCATTTAGTGGTAAAATCTTGTCTTGTGGGTTAGGGCAACAAATCTCAGAGAATTTGGTCATTTTTAGGTGTTGGGGAAATTTTGGTGGGTTCCGAAAATCTGTGGAAATTCCGAATTTTTATTTAATTTGGACCCGCTCTATGCGAAACCACCCTCGACCCCCACCTGACGGAAACCCCCCTCCCCCCACATCGGCCGGACCTATTACAGGTATGCTTTCAAACAGCTCCAAAACGCCAGGACATGCATTCTAGCACATTTCCCAAGTAATTGAGTTTAAAAAATCGTTATTTCAAGCTGCCAAACAGCGTTTTATTTATATTATTTAAAGCATTCAAGCGACGTCAGTGAGCACAACAAGTAAAAATTAACAAAAAACGTCCATAAAATATTGAGTTATCTTAAATATTAGCAATGAAAACGCAGAATTCGGTTACCTAACACTATTCAAGTCATACATGAAAGGGCCTCTCACCAACAGGGGGTTGGGAGGTCTGACGCCGGCCGGGCAGGCTGGATGCGAATTTCAGGGGAAGGGTTTGGGTACTAAAAGCACTCAAAATCGTATTAGATCTTAATTTTGGGCAAAAAATCGCTAATTTGGGCTCCAATACCGCGAAAAATGTTGTTTTGCAGGCGATTTTAGCTATCTTAATGCCTGAAATTCTAAGAAATCGCAAAAATTTGCTCAAAAAATCACTTGCCAGAAAAGTTTGGAGTGGAGGTTTGAAAAAATCGGAACAGGAGGTATGGCCAAAGTTGAGTAGGGGCAGACCCCCTGTTGCATTGCATATACAATTGTATGATTCAAGTGGATTTTATAAAAAATATAAACTAAAACATACAGGGTAGGGTCTCTTGCCATCCTTTACACTGAACGTTTGTGACCAATCAATTCGGTACACGAGACAGACGGGAACGGTACGCATTTGACGTCCTGAACAGTGTACGGGAGGAAGCCGCACCTGTTGATGTTACGTTTGACCCCGAAGAAGGAAACCTGATCGGCAAGACAGCGATTGGTTGCAACCACCAACTGAAATCGCATAGTCTGAGGAAATACGACCTCAGAGAAATGGCTTTATCTACAAGCAAATGAAAAACCACACGTAAAAGGTGATCCGACGATGGTGGGAGGGCGTTCGAGGGGTGCTGGCCCCTTTAAGACCCAATTGTAGGGGAGCAGCTCGGATAATAAAAATCGCTAATTTGGGCTCAAATACAGCTAAAAAGTACCGATTTACAATCGAATTTAGCAATTTTTAAAGCTACAACTAAATGGAACAAGCTCAAAAATACCTCTCTGGCAGGTGGAGACGAAGCAAAACCGGCAGCTACCGCCAGGGGCTCATTTTCAGGATAGAGTTGTCCTAATTCATTCCCCCAACTGGTGTCCCACATTATTCACGTGAAACGAAGACTAAATCTAATTAATTTGAACACATGAAAAGGACTTACATTTGCCATTTCTCTATTTTTAGTTGGCACAACAACACCTACAGGCCTTTGTGGGTAGGCCAGACGCACACAGATAGACACACAACGGTGAGTGAGTGTAGAAGTGCAATGCTCGGCGCGCGCGCGGCGGTGTGTATTGCCGTTCCAATTTTTGACCAATCAGCAAACACTTCGGATTGGGCTGCTTTTCGGCGGCGCGAACAGTTCGAACAATTCGGATTAGCGATGAATCATGCCGGCACGGGGTGATCGAGAATTGTTCGGATTTTGGCGCGCGCGAAGTAATCGACACGAAACACGAACTAATGGGGTGTGCGCCAGGCGCACATGGTCTGCGGGGAGGGGTTATTCACCAATGAGCTTTAAGGGACAGCCGCTAAAAGACCATCTGGCACAGTGTGGTGCATTTTGAAAATTTGAAACTAGGTAAAGTAATACTAGGTAAACTTGTCACCTAAACAACTAGGTAAAGTAATACTAGGTAAAGTTCTCAGCTAAGAAACTAGGTAAAGTAATACTAGGTAGAGCTCAGAAAAACTAGGTAATACTAGGTAAGCCTAAAACGCTCGAAATCAAGTCAAAATATTATTTTTGGTTCAATAGAACAATGATGAAGTTAGTGGAGTAAAAATTTACGAAATTTGATACATTTCAAGTAAATATTTGTATTTTATTGATCAAATAAGTCAGAAATTCATTCTCTGGGCCACTGTAATTGTGGGAAAGCCGGAAATTTGAAGGTTTGCTGACCGGAAAAGCAACGTAAAACTGAAAATATCAAACTAGGTAAGCTTGTTCTACCTAGAAGTACCTAGTTATGTGGATTTAAAACTAGGTAAAGTAAAACTAGGTAAAATAGAGTAACCAGCAACTAGGTAAAGTAAATCTAGGTACTTTTCCCGCATATTAACTAGGTAATACTAGGTATACCTACATAGTTACCTAGTTACCTAGATAAAAAGTGCACCACACTGATCTGGCATTGACCGATATTTCGGTTTAGCACTGGCCGCAATTTCGGTTGACCTCTGGCCGGTCGGCCCAGAGATTTCGGTTGACCTCTGGCAGGCAGGCAGAGAGATTTCGGTTGACCTCTGGCAGGCAGGCAGAGAGATTTCGGTTGACCTCTGGCAGGCAGGCAGAGAGATTTCGGTTGACCTCTGGCAGGCAGGCAGAGAGATTTCGGTTGACCTCTGGCTGGCAGGCAGAGAGATTTCGGTTGACCTCTGGCTGGCAGGCAGAGAGATTTCGGTTGACCTCTGGCTGGCAGGCAGAGAGATTTCGGTTGACCTCTGGCTGGCAGGCAGAGAGATTTCGGTTGACCTCTGGCAGGCAGGCAGAGAGATTTCGGTTGACCTCTGGCTGGCAGGCAGAGAGATTTCGGTTGACCTCTGGCTGGCAGGCAGAGAGATTTCGGTTGACCTCTGGCTGGCAGGCAGAGAGATTTCGGTTGACCTCTGGCTGGCAGGCAGAGAGATTTCGGTTGACCTCTGGCTGGCAGGCAGAGAGATTTCGGTTGACCTCTGGCAGGCAGGCAGAGAGATTTCGGTTGACCTCTGGCAGGCAGGCAGAGAGATTTCGGTTGACCTCTGGCTGGCAGGCAGAGAGATTTCGGTTGACCTCTGGCAGGCAGGCAGAGAGATTTCGGTTGACCTCTGGCCAGTAGCTTGCCAGACACAAGATTTCGGTCACTGACCGAAATTGCCGGCTCTAGCTGACCGATAATTTCGCCGAAAATTTCGGCCGAAATTTTCGGCTACAACTGTAATTCTGGCGAAATCTCGCCGATATTTCGTTTCAGCATTTGGAGACGAGCCCGATCTCTTGTATGTATGTATGCCCTTAGTGGTACTGTTGTTTGGGTACGGGATTTTCAGGAATCGGTTCGGTATGGGTAGGTAATTTTCGGCATACCCGGGAATCGGTTCTGTATGGGTAGGTATTCGCAAAAATACCGGTATACCGGTATTTATTCGGTATTTGCAAAAAACGTTTTACAAAGTCAAACTACTGAATTTCCCATTTCCCGTGGATTTAGTCATTTCCAAGGTCAGAGCCTAGTAAATTCATCAAAATCAATGGGATTTACAGCTTTTTTAGGAATTTATTAAAATTATTTTTTAGTTTTAATGGAGTGAAAATCGTTTCTATAAACAATTTTGGCTGAGAGAAATGCTTTCATTGTACTGTACCGGAGTTTTCCACTTCTAAGACCTGGGGCCTATTTCATAAAACGTTCATATTTATGATTTTATGAGTTATGAGAATATGAGCTCATAGTATGAGTCATCATAAAGTCGGTTTCACAACGTTTTGCGCGCACTCATATTTATGATTCCGATTTTATGAGTGATTTTATGAGTCGCAAAAAGAAGAATAAATAAAAAAAGAAGAGAAAAATGAGTTTGGCCTTGAATTCGTGTGGAAAACTCTGGTAGCATCTTAGAAAAAATGTCTGGTCGTAAAAGAACGCAGAGAAAACCGTTGTATTGGGCGAAAATTTCGACTCAAAGCATCGAGAGGGAAGGAAAAGCATTTGGCAGAGGTCGACGAGCTTGTCCTGCAAATAAATACCTCGACTCCGCTTTGGTAGAAGTAGAAGGACTGGGCCAAGAAGCCACTGATCCGCAAGCCCAAAACACTGCCTCTAACGAGCATGACTACATCGGACAAACATCCTGTGATCAGGAAATAGACCCTTTTAGAGGCCTCCCCTACTGTCCCACCAGCCATGCCGTTGCCGAACGTCATCAGGTATCTATCTTTTAATTTTTTGCTTGTAGAATTTGTTTTCTTTATCCTTATCGGTTTTCGGTAACCCTGCCCCAGCAAAATTGCCCGTATTGGTACACAAATATGCCAGGGGTTCTAGCCTGAAAACTTTTTAGCGATAGATAATGAAAACTTTTCCCAGAATTCGATGTAAAACCTGAAACTAAACACGTTTGAAGCAGTGTTTTTCACTATTCTGCAGTCGTATGTAGTGTACGCAGGGGATGCTTTGTGAGTTGGGTTCAATTCCGATTTCGATGGAGGTGTTGTAATAAAAACGAGTAAAAAATAAGAGAACCCAATAGAAAGTACTCCAACCCACTCCTCTCCGAGAATAGCTAAGTTTATATCGACGGCCCTTTATGTCAGGAATACAACCGTCCTAAAAACTACTACATTCTCAACTACGTATGCATCTGTGGTGCCTGGTAAATTCCCAAGACCTCCTAGATGTTTAGATAGTTTTCGTCTTTTTCGGTAGATTTCAGTGTTTTCTTACATTTAAAACCATCTAGAGCCCAAAATGTAAAATTATCTAGAGCGGTTTCTAGTGGTTTTTAGCCTGCTTTACGCTATTAACCGATTTTTCAGCGACTTTTAGTCCCGAAATTTGAGCTCAGCAGAAGAAAGACCATCCGGGCCACCCGGGCTCAAACTCCAAACCCCTCCTTCTTTGACGATGACCTGTTACGTATGTGCAATAGTGCGTACAGTACAGACTTAAACGTAGAACGCTTCTGCACGACCACAATCTTTTCGCAAAAGTAGGAAAAGAGAAATAATATCAGCTTTAACAAATTTGAAATTGAAATTTCCCTGTCCTTTTAAATCGGCTATTGGTTTTTACTCGATATGGATGTAGATTGATTCCCATACGTACACCTTGTATTCGTACGATTTAGCATCGCTTCACATAAGAAACTACGTATTTAGCTGTTTCAGTGTGAACAAAAAATCAGCGGCCAGTTCCTGGAGGAAACCGAACCTACTAGCTGACGCTCGAAATTTTCGGAAGGAAGAAGAAATACATAGGTCCGCCGGTCTGGACTACGGTTGGACGCATATATGCAATATGCAATATCAAACAATGCATATATGCATGGTTTTTGGCATGCATATATGCATATGCAATATCATATGCATGCAAAATTTCAATATGCAATAGTCATATGCAAATTGACCCTGATATCAAAATTTTGCATATTTTTAGTTTGCATATTTTTTGTCAAATGTGTCGCTGACTTTTCGTGCTGTATACTTATGTTCTGAAGAACTTTAAACGATTCAAATAGTTGTTTTATCTACTTGGCGCAGAGAAATCAATGAAGTACTTGTCCAAACAGTACAAATTTCAAAGAGAGCCAGTTTGGCCGATTTTTGTTTTTGAGCTGAGGAAAAATGAAAGAGTTTGTTTAGCGAATTGCGAATTTCTGCAAGCATTGCTTCATAAATAACTGGAGTTTTTAGCACAATTGTTCAAACTAAGGTGGTACAATTAACATCTGATAAATTTGTTGTTGTTGTCACGTTTCTCTTGTGTTCGTTCTTCCACGGCCGATCGGTCCTTGTCGCAATTCCTATCGCACTACTAGTCGCGGTGTAGTAGTCGATGCAGCAACTCGATCCTTTTATGCCAGGGCACACAAGAGATCGTCAACTGCCAACTAAACAGTAAGGTGTTGGCCACACAACAGACTTGTCCTAGAGACGCAAAAAGACCGAACCGCAAGGCAGGTGCGCGCGGAGAGGAAAGTGATTGAATTTAAACACAGCACCAGGCCTTGCTGTTCGGCCGCGCCAAAACACACACACACCTCTGCACCGGGGTGTGTGTCTGAGCCAAGAGCAATCAATATTGGCTCAGCGCCGAGACACAGCAATTACACCACAGCAGCGCGCCAACCTAGACATGTACGTACAGACATACAGACACGTACGTACAGCAAGACTTGGATATGTACATGCACCAACATATCAACATCCCAAATAACAGCCAAACCGACTGGATTTCTGTGTTTAGGATAGTCGCCACGTTTTTGCTAATTTTTCATCAAACTAAAAATAATAAATCTAAAATAACAAATCCCTTGATTAAGGCAGTTTAGACTGTAAATCTGTACTTTACATAGATCAAAGCTTTCTCTTTCCACTTACAGAATCGAGATGAATGGCTTGAGGCTGTAAACTCAACTCGCAAAGAATCGAAATCTCAACTGAGACTTTTCAAAGTCTGCATTTTTTAGTTTGTAAAACTAGGACAGGACAGGACTACAAACGGCTAGGTGTACCACATTAGAGAGAACAAATTTGAACATGCAAACAGTAATTTAGCCAAAAATCTCAAATAATGTCAACCATTTTTTTATCTAAAAATCAGGAAATGAGCTGGTCTTTCATGCCAAACTGTGTTTCCCTTGTTTTTTTTTCAGATGAGGCCTGTATCTGTAAAATAGGTATGCCTAACTGCTAAAGATTGCGTAGACATTCCAACCATTCTCAAAAATGTTTGGAAAACGTCCAGTTATCGATTTCAGGCCGCCTTGATAAAATATGCAAATATGCAAAAAATATGTACATATCTCATTTTTGCATGCATATGATATATGCAATATCAATATGCACTAGAGATTGCATGCATATATTCATATGCAATATCATATGCATCCCAAAAATCCAATATCATCCAACCATAGTCTGGACCATCAAGTCGTAAACGGATTTAGGGGTGTCTAGCAATGTCTGCTCGTGTTCTTCAGCTCTACGAGTCACAATAACTGTTTGTGTGCATTTGAACGTGTTTGTTTTTGTTCGATTTGCTTTCATTATAAAACTTTCTTTGAACTAACAAAACTGAAACCGATACAATTTGTTCAAACTTCAAACAGGCAGCATGTACAGTACAGCATGAGAGCATGTACAACTACCGAAATTGGTTGATCAGGCGATGTCTGGTTTTAAAAATTTCTTGCGACAGCCGAAAACACTCCTTGAACATTGCAGGCTCTTCAGGATAATGTGAAAGTTATCCTGGCTCGAAAGACACGTTTTCTCCTTGGCCGCTCATCTTGGTTTTTTCTCACTGTAGCTGGACGAATCATTATTCGAGCATTTCTTTGAGATAGAACAACTTTACACTGGAAAAACAAAATTTTATGAGTCACCTACCCACTCATAAAATGCTAGGAACACACAGTCATAAATCATAAAATCATAGTATGAGGCAAAACATTTATGAAACAGGCGCCCTCATAAATTCGATGATTTTACTCATACTTATGAGATATGAGCTCATACTTATGAAAGTATGAGTTCACCTTTATGAAACCGGTGTTCTCATAGAATCATAGAAAATCTGTCATAATATGAGCTCATAACTTTTATGAAATCGGCCCCTGGTCTTATAACTGGAAAATGCCCAAATTTAGGGTCAGTTTTTGGCGCTCTTTTAAAGTACTGTTATTTTACTAGTGGATTTTTATTTTACTATTTACTAAATTTACTACAAATTCAGCTCTTCAATTTAATTTTAATTTTTGTATTACTACCAAGCAGCTCCGATTTTACTAATTTTTGTTTTACTAATAATTTTACTCATTTTACTACTATTTTACTATGATTTTACTAGTCATAAGGTCCAATTTTCCATCAATGATGACTAAGATCTTATAACTGACTAATGTTGGTGCCAAATAGTTGCTGAATTTGATCATGATACGAGGTTTTCCAGAACTTTAGGGACAAAATGTGTAAAATTTCAGTCCGAAAAGTGCACCCACACATCTTTTAGTGCAAAATTGATCAAGATTTTTACTGAAATTCACGAAAAACTAGTAAAATAGTAGTAAAATTTCTATTTTACTATTGACTGCATTTGGTAATTTAATTTTATTTTTACTTTACTATTGGCTCATAATTTTACTTTTTACTATTATTTTACTACTAGTAAAATGCCACTAGTATTACTAATTTTTGTTTTACTATACTATAGTAAAATAACAGTATTTTAAAGACCATGGTCTTATAACTGGAAAATGTTATTTCACTGCAAAAAAGGATTTTCGGCCAATAGTTGAATTTGTTTTTCACCTAGATGGCTGTTCCAGACATGCCTGACCAGTTTACGGATTACTTGTAAAACTTTACTTGAAATTACAAAAAGAAAGGTTGTGTTGAGAATAGCAGGTACTGTATTCAGGGATGCCTACCATACCAAAATTGTACTAGTACTAAAATCAAACTTTGAATTTAGTACTAGTACCATACCAAACCAAATTCAAAACAGCTCCTTCTATACTATACCATACCATATCAAAATCAAACGCCTTTACCAGATAATTTTAGTACTAGAATTTTGATTTTGGTATGCCGTTTTCATTTTAGTACTAGCTTGTTGGCTATATTCATAACACTTTTCAAATGCGTCAAAATATATTCCCAATCGGTTCTGCATGTTTTGATTCGAAAAAAACTCAAGAAACGTGGATTGAGCATAATTTCCAAAGGCTTCTATGACATTACCACAGCAAACTACCACTACTGTACCAAATTCATACCAAAATCATACCAACCAAATTCAAACTGAATTAGCTAGTACTATACCATACCATATCGAATTCAAACCGCCAAGTTTATACTATACCATACCATATCAAATTCAAAGTTTGAATTTGGTAGGCATCCCTGACTGTATTGGGTTCAAAACAATAATCAGAATCATGTTTTACGTATATTATTTACTTCTGCCTTTGTTTTTTCACGATGGACAGCTTTTGTTCACTTTAAAAACAGTTAATTGTGTGCTAAAATCGGTCAATTAAACTAAGACCATGGTCTTTTAACTGGAAAATGGGTGTCTATGAACCAAGTTTTCTGACCACCTATTTGAAGACCATGGTCTTATAACTGGAAACAAAAACCTATTTAAATAGACCATGGTCTTCTAACTATGGTGGTCTTATAAGCGGAAATCTCCGGTAGTCTTAAGGCCAGCTAGTGTACAATATGGAGATCCAACAAGCAGTCAGAAAATGCAGGGGCTATTTTGTTGATTGTGAATGTACTGTACATCAAGTACATAGAGATTTGATTATAAGGAGCAGTGTGAAGTTGGGCCAAAACCAGACCAACGCTTTCAAATAACAAAGCAAGTTTCGGACAGGGAGTAGGGTCAGAGAGCTAAAAATCCATCAAATTCGATATTTTGGAGGGATATCGTAGTACAATGTGTTTCCGCATGCCACAAAAGGCAAAATTACCAAGAAAACATTGTGATTAGAGGGAATTTTCGATAAAAATTGCACTAAGCTGGACAAAAAATACCGATTCCCAAATACCTGGGTATTCCCAAAATAATCGGTATACCCGGTATGGGTATTTACTAAAATACCCGGAATCGGTAGGTATTTATTGGGTAGGTATTCGCAAAAATACCCATTTTTCGGTACGGGTTCGGTATACCCAATCAACAGTAGTTAGTGGCCCTATTTTTGATGACATATATCTTGGGAATGGAGCATGAAATCCATAAACCCTTTGTAGTTTTAACATAACTCATGGATGTCTATTAGTGCACCAAAGCACAGCTCTTCAAACAAAACTTCGATTTTCAACTTGACAGGGATAAGGGCAAGACTTCGACCGAAGCAGAGACTGACTCTTAATGACACCAAGAAGCAAGCTAACTCGCGTCAGAAAGCATTAAGCAAGTCCAGAATTGTGCAATGTATGCAAGAGATACTGTGTAATATGTATGGCAGAAATCTGGGAGATCGGTCCACAATTGACCATGTTCTGCTCTTTGCAGTGTATGCCTGCTGAAGGGAAATTTATATAAAATATCACGGATTTTCAAATTTCAAGGCCCAAAAACTCAATTTTACCCCCTTTTTTCTCGATTTTTTTCTGCGTTCGATAGCGAATAGATAGCGCTACACTTCCATGAAATAAAAAGTTCAGACTCGGAGTTGTAGGGGGGGGGTCAAATCGGGCCCGGAAGGGGTTCGAAAAACATTTTTGTCAGAAATCTGGTCGAGTAGGGTATCGCTTGAAAGAGAAGGCTCTTCTGATTCTAAATATGTAATTCCGAAATTTCTACGTTGATACATTCTTCATACGCTTTGTATTTGTACGATTTAGCATCGCTTCACATACATTGTAAGTAACTACGTGTTTAGCTGTTTCAGTGTGCACAAAAAATCAGCGGCCAGTTACTGGAGGAAACTGAACTACTAGCTGAAGCTCGAAATTTTCGGAAGGAAGAAGAAATATGTAGGACCCATCTCGACCATCAAGTCGGTGTGTTTAAACGGATTTAAGGGTGTTAGCAATGTCTGCTCGTGTTTAGCTCTACGAGTCACAATAACTGTTTATGTGCAATTTGAACATGTTTGTTTTTGTTCGATTTGCTTCCATTATAAAACTTTATTTGAACTAACAAAACTGAAACCGATACAATTTGTTCAAACTTCAAACTGAGAGCATGTACGACTATCGAAATTGGTTGATCAGGCGATGTCTGGTTTTAAGAAGCTCTTGCGACAGCCGAAAACACTCCTTGAACTTTGCAGGCTCTTCAGGATAATGTGAAATTATCCTGGGTCGAAAGACACGTTTTCTCCTTGGCCGCTCATCTTGTTTTTTCTCACTGTAGCTGGACGAATCAATAATCGAGCATTTCTTTGAGATAGAACAACTTCACAGTGGAAAAGCAAAATTTTATGGGTCACCTTCCCACTCATAAAATGCTAGGAACACACACCCATAAATCATAAAATCATAGTATGAGGCAAAACTTTTACAAAACAGGCGCCCTCATAAATTCGATGATTTTACTCATATTTATGCGATATGAGCTCATACTTATGAAAGTATGAGTTCACCTTTATGAAACCGGTGTTCTCATAGAATCATAGAAAACTGTCATATTATGAGCTCATAACTATTATGAAATCGCCCCTGGCTTTAAGGACCTTCTGTGGCTATTGGGTACTGTTGCATGCGTATACGCATTACGCATATCATTACGCAAAGTACGCATTGCATTTCAGAATGCGTAAACGCATACGCATACGCATTTGAATTTCATTACGCAATATTATTACGCATTCTGCCAAAAGTTTGCATATTTTTGCGTAATGCGTATTGGGTCTGAAAAATAGCTGCCTTTTCAAATTGTCTTGCAAAAAATTTAGTTCAAGTTATTACCAAATGGTTCTTCTTCATATTTTTAGTGTGAGCTGAGGGTACCAGGAATTTTCTGAGATAATTTGAAGCTTTAACCAAGTTTTGCTTGCTAACATTTAAAAAAGAGGGTAAGCTTTAAGAGAAAAGGAAACCTGCGACAAATCCTTGAATTTACAGTTTCTACAGTTTTGGGTTTCATCAGTTGTGTTGTAAGCTCAGGCTATCTGTTTATGTTTGCACTGTATGTTTATTATGGTTGAATGCTACTAGACTTTTTCTTGAAATGAACATTCAAACAAGCTTTTTGTTCCTACAAAGCGCATATCGCTTGCCTGTTGAAAACATACATACTGTACATATACATGTCGTCCGCCGAAGGAGTGAAGGGGTTGGGGGTCTGGAGCCGGCCGGAGGGTCTGATCCTGAATTTTTGGGAGTGGAGTTAGGCACTAAAAACGCTCAAAAATCGCAAAAAATGGTTATTTTTGGACTAAAAATCGTCAAAAATCGCTAATTTGGGCTGAAATACCGTTAAAAAGTGCTGTTTTACAGGCGATTATGGCAATTTTTGTGTCTGAAATTGCAAAAAATCGCAAAAATTTGCTCAAAAAATTACTTACCAGAAAATCGGAGTGGGGCAGGAAAATTCGCTTCGGAGGGGCCCCATCTGTGGGGTCTGACCTAAGTCGCGTGGGGGCAGATCCCCAGACCCCCCTGTTACATGTATGCTGTACATACTATAGTGCAATTCTTTGAGGTCAGAAATTTATCATAAAGCCTAAGTATGTCTCAAAAAACCTGGACAATAAAGTTGGATACCTAAACTGTGGCTAGAGCCAAAAAAAGCTGTTCAATGAAAATTCTGAATGTTTCTAAAATTACGCATTACGCATACGCAATACGCAAAATACGCATTAGTTTTTGCAATGCGTATACGCAAACTCAAACGCATTTGTAATTGGAATGCGTATACGCATACGCATACGCATACGCATTTGAAAAATCCGGTATTAAACAACAGTACTATTGGGTTACTGTCCCAGATACATGTAACAGGGGGATGTAGGTGGTCTGCCCCCGCCTGACTTAGGCCAAACCCCCCGAGACGATTTTTCAACCCCTCTCCAATTTTATGGCAACTAATTTTTGAGCAAGTTTTGCGCTGTTTACATTTTAGGACACAAAAATTGCTAAAATCGCCTGAAAACAACGTTATTTAGCTGTACTAGCCCAAATTCTCGTTTTTTTGACGGTTTTTAGAAGAAATAGTGCGATTTTTCGCGATTTTTGAAACTTTTTAATGCCAAACCGCCTCCCTATAATTTGGCCTCAGACCCCCACGGCCGGCGCCAGACCGGCCAATCCCCGCTCCCCCTTTCGGCGGATGACCTGCTACATGTATGCCGTCCCAATGAAGAAGAACAGAGCGCTCCTGATGTTTGTACTGCAAATTCTGTCAGTGCTTGCTTGTGCTGCACTAATTTGCACAACGGCTAAACTCAGCTTCCTTCATAACCTGGATAACATAACAAGATTACTGGTCCAAAGATTACTGGTGATAGGTCCAAAATTTAGTTTGACCAATAAATATGAGCTGTGGTGAGGTGGGGGGACTGTTTATAGTTTATGTACTTTGTGTTAGATTTGAAAAACTTTGGCAATTTTTCCACAGTGAAACGGATTGCAGTCATTTTTTG
Source organism: Sabatieria punctata (assembly GCA_030248155.1). Taxonomy (NCBI): domain Eukaryota; kingdom Metazoa; phylum Nematoda; class Chromadorea; order Araeolaimida; family Comesomatidae; genus Sabatieria; species Sabatieria punctata. Next base: position 71,450 of record JASANB010003435.1, read on the forward strand.
ACAGCCACACGCCTTCGCAAAATTGACTATTCTTCGAAATGTATTGAAGAATCCCAAAACATGCATCACAAACATTAATCAGTAAACTCGCATGAGCAAAAAGAATCGGGACTCCGCTTTGCCATTTGACGCTTAGCTGATTTTCGCATACAATGGGTTTCAACAAAAACACATTCTAAACAGTGCAACCTCTGAATTTATATTCGCACCTTGTGTAGCCCTTGCTGTGGAATATGTTATCGACTGATGTAAAAAAGTTGACGGTCTTTCAGAAGGTTTTCAAGATAATCGGCTTTTGGGCCACCACCAATCATTTTGAAACCTACAGTGATATGATCCATTACAATACATATGACGGGACACGCAGAAAAAGTTGCTCGCCGAGACCCTGCCGGACTTAGCTCGCTTTCGGAACATTATGGAAGCCGAGGAGTCGTCTCAAGCGGGCACTCAGTCCATCCAGGGCGGTCATTCTGTAGCAGCCGCTCGAACAGCTGGTCGGGGCGCTCAAAAGAAGACGTACAATGTACAAGCCATCGAACGATAAAGCGCCGCCCCCAGCGCCGTCTAAGCCATCGCGCACCTGTTTTGGCTGTGGCAAAACAGGCCATTTGATACACGCCGACCAGTGCCCCGCCAAAAGCCACATCTGCCGCGAATGCGCTAATCGCGGTCATTTCGAAAGCCTCTGCAAATCAAAGAACCGGAAACATGTGCGAGCGAAGAATGCACCAGAGCGGCACATCAAAGGGACGTACACGATAGCCGCCGTCAACCGCCGCCCCAACTTCCCTGTGGACGTGCTCATTTCCACAGACAGACGGACAGTCCGAACATTCTGTGCAGCTGTGTTTGGACACCCAGTCGGACATTTCCGGGTTGCCAGAGGGTGTTTTTCGCGAACTGTTTGGACATGTGACATTGCGACCATCTGACGACGTTGTCAGGAACTTTGATGGCAGTGTGATCGATAATATTGCCGGTGTTTTCGATTGCATAATCGCTATTGAGCGCGCGGCGGACCGTAGAAGCGCCCAATGCGCAATGTTTGTGGTACCTTCCCAATGTTGTGCAGTGCTGGGGAAGGACCTGATAAGTGCGTTGGACCTTCGGGTACGCGGCGGCGATTTCTCTGTCAGTGCTGTGCAATCGCCCGCCGCCTGTGAACGCTCTGCCACCGACACCCCAGTGCAAGGGGGGCAGACTACCCGTGCAAAAACAGCCAGCACTGAGCCCTACGTGTCTGGTTAGTAGGCCATATACTGGGTCGGCAGTTGTTTGATGTCAATGTCAAAGTATTCCGATAGAAAATGCTTATTTTTAATGCAGCTAAACTTAATTGCGCTCTTCTTTTGCATTCTGTGCTGACTTTGTTTGCTGCAATCCAGTGTACGTTGCTGTCTGCCATTTCTAAAACACATCTTCTAGTACGTTTAGCACTGATTGAAGTATACTGTATATGGTATTGGTACGACTTTACAATGACTGTAACTTAAAACTTCTCATTCCCTCAATGTATAGCACAGTATTCTAAGCTACTGTACAACATGAAAGTAGCCAGGATAAGGCCAGTTTATAAGAAAGGAGCAGCTGACTGTGTAAAAACTATAGACCAGTCAGCTCTTTGTGTAAAGTTGGCATGCTTTTGAGTCTATCTTTTCGAGCAGTTGTTAACATACCTGAAGAGTTCATATAAGATTTCCTTAAGATCGTTACCAATATGTTAGCAGTGATAACGAATCGTCCAATTTGCTGCCTATTACATCTAGGGATGGGCACATACGTACGTACTAGTACGAAAATTAAATCGAAGTTTTTTATAATTTCGTATCGAATAGGAATACGAAAATTAGAGAAATGTTGAAACGAAAATTAAACGAATACGAAAATTAAATACAGCTAATACGAAAATTAATTTTCGTTACGCATTTTAATTTACGTTTCACGCATAGCTAGCAATAAATCAGCTGAATTATTAGCAATTTACTGGATTCTAAACATACAAAAGCATTTTCACTGTAACAATCGTTTTTCAACGTCCATTTTCTCTTGAAAGGAGAGTTGATTCAAATTGATTTAAATCGGATTTGAAATCAGCGTAACTTGTTACCTAAATAGCACCACTCTTTTTCTTAGCGCAGTTTTATGCGGTCCCACAAATTTCATTCTTTCTTAACTACTGAAAATCGGCTTTTTCGTGGATTTTTTCGTGTTCCTGATTGTTGTGATAAAACGATGAATTGGGCGAAAGGATTCCAATCGGTACTGAGTACAGTGGGCAGGTATTGAGAATGTACCTAATTAGGTATGGCCAATCCAATGGTTTTCAAAAATTCACGCTACGGCAAGAAAATTATGCTAAAACCGCCGATAACATGACCGGATATGATAATTTACGCAAAAAACCGCACTTGATTCCATGAAAAATTAGAAAAATGCGATCTAAAACCATCCGGCTACGAAGAACTTTTGTATGGCGCAGTTGGTACCACTTTTAGTTATGGGCAACAGATTTGAATAACTCGCGCTACAAGCAAAATTATGCTAAAATGGCAATAGCATGACAGGATGCGATTATTTATGCAAAAAACCGCACTTAATTTCATGAAGAATTGGAGAAATGCGGGTTCAAAACAGCCGCGTCGGTCTTATCGCGTAAATTAGTGTTTATAAGTTGGTCGCCGTTCCAGCGGTGGGTGATTTTCTCTGGCGCGAGTTACGAAGGTGCAACCAACTCGATTGTTTAAAATCTACTAGAATGATGTGAATATTCGTCGCACAGCTAAATTAATGCAAAAAAGTATGATTGCAAGTGTTGCGTACAATAAAAGACCGAAATGGCAAAAATTAAGCGTTACAGAAACTTCAACACCGCTTGTGGGGTTAACGGCAAAGAGCAGGGAGCAAATTCTTATATCATTCGAAAGCCTGAAGTCTACTGTACACGGAACCGATTGAACATCTTGCGCCGAATTCGTCGTTTTTCAGAAGAACGAGGAACACGAAAAAAATCCACGAAAATGCCAATTTTCAGTAGTTAAGAAAGAATCAAATTTGTGGGGACCATGCCAAAGTGCGGAAAGAAAAAAAGCAGTGCTATATAGGTAACGAGTTGCGCTGATTTTAAATCCGGTTGAACAAAATTTGAATCAAGTCTCCTTTTAGCAGAAAATGGACACTGAAAGACGAAGAATTCAGTTTTCGAGAGGAAAATGCCCTTTAACGGCCGAATTATGACTCAAAGTGCATCTTATTCGATAGCTCACACTCTGTTTCATATAAATGCATCACATCCTCCTATCAATAACAGAACACAAAAAAGCATTTGCGCTTGAAGTTGCAAAAACCGTTTTGGACCACTTTTTGGCTGTGTTTTTGTATTTTCTATTCCGCGCCGCGCGAACGTGCTTTGGCCATCCCTAACCTAATGTCAGGTATCAGGTACACGTATTTCGAAAACACCCAATCAGGTATCAGGTATAGGTAGGTATTCACAAAAATACAGGTATTAGGTATTTGGTACCAGGTATTTTGTCAAAAAAGTTACAATCCGAATTTTAGCCGAAAAATGCCAATTTAGGCTTGAATAAGGCAGCTTAAATCAGTTTCGTTACAGTCATTTTAGGATTTTTTTGTCACGAAACTACATAAAATACTAAAAACACGTTTTCAGAATTACGTATTGAAGAGATGCAAAGCAGAATCGCTTTGCGGATCGATCTCTGGTGGTGTTTGATCTTCGCCAGTGAGAGTAAAACTTCTTGTAAACACTTTTTACCCGTATGTCCCCCCTCTACTCAGTTGTACTGTTATTTTAATATATTAATATTAAAATAAAACTATATTTAATAGTGCCATTTTAATAGTATTAAATTTATATTAATATTAAAATAGAGGGCCTACTATTATATTAAATTAAATTAAAAATACAAAGAGGGGCTGAATATTAAAATTTATTTTTAATAGTATTTTAATAGCATTTTAATAGTTTGACCTTGTTTGACAATGAAGGAGTTACCTACAATACTAGAATTTAAATCAGAATTTTACCTCAGAAAATGCTAAAAATTGAAGGTGTCTGACAGCCCTCTGAATCTCGAATCTTGGAAACTGTGGAACTTTTCTCAGTAATAGGCATGAATGACAAAAGGACCTAATCTACTCAATAACAGTCTTTCCTGTCAAAAAATGTCTCTATAACTATGCATCAATATTTTCTTTCAAATTTCAATGCACTAAAAAACGCTCAAAAATCTTTTAAAAAATCGCAATTTTTCGACAAAAATCGTCAAGAATCGTTAATTTGCGCTGAAAATACAGCTAAAAAGTGCTGTTTTACAGGCGATTTTGGCATTTTTTGGTGTCTAAAATTGCAGAAAATCGTAAAAATTTGCTCAAAAAGTTACTTGCCAGAAAAATCGGAATGGGGTCGTAAAAGTCGTCTCGAGGGAGGGGTCCCCATCTGGGGGTCTGGCCTACTCAAGTGGGGGTAGACCCCCAGACTCCTCTGTTACATGCACGCTTGAAACCTTGTTCAGACAAAGTCATTTTAAAAAGAATGGTCATGTCATGAATTTACAGAGAAAAATGCTTCCAAGTTAGATCTCTGATTAAATTTTCAACTACACTAGGAATTTCAAGCAAAAGATGTTGTTTCACCAATTCGCTAAAGTGTGTCCAAAACTTTTTAAGTTCATTTTAGAATCTACTGTTAAAATGCTATTAAAATACTATTAAAATTGTTATTTAATAGTATTAATATTAAATCTAAATTAAAACTAACACGGGACTACTATATTAATATTAAATTAAAATTAAAATCGGTTAGTTCTATTATATTAATATTAAATTAAAATAAAATTTCACTATTAAAATAACAGTACTCAATTGCTTACCCAGCATTTTGCAAAGGAAGTGAAACCTCTTTTTAAATTTCTTTCTCGTTCGTTCATGGGTAAACAGGGGCAAGAAAATTTTGAAAATTAACGTCCAAACACCGATAAAAAGCAATGTGAGTACAAAATTAGCAGAAATTAGCGGTTTTTGTACCTTGAAAAGGCCTGGTTGGGCCTAGGGATGGGCACGAAAATTAAATCCGTTTGAATTTCGTATTCGTAAAATCAATATTAGCTCATTTTAATTTTCGTATTCGTTAGTCGATACGAAAATCAAAATGCCTAATTCGTATTCGTACGAGTACGAAAATTAATTTTCGTTACGACGGTACGAGTTCATTTTGTTTCACAAAAATCAATTTTCGTATTTTCGCTTTAGGTTACACACTGAAAATAGGGACCCAGTTTAGGCCTTTCAGCATTAAAATAAGAATTAAATATCAGTTCTGAATGCACAAATTCTGTACAGCACGATTTCTAGCTAACGCTAGCCTCTTTTGATCGTTGTAACGCAATCCTTCTTCATGCTCATGCACATGCATACTGTACGTACATTGCAGGCACCTATGTAGTATGCGCTTTGAACCAGGAGATTGTCCCTAAGTGGACAGACAAGCGTTGTGTGTGTGAAATGGTGACTCAAGAAAGTGTGTATGGTTGGAGTAAACAGTGACAGTACTTGCACCAAGATAAAGCAGTTCCCTGGGTTAACTAAGTATAAAATGCTTCTATAATACTTGTTCAACAAGCCCAAAAATGCTTTGGACAGTGCATTGTTACAGTGAAAATGCTTTTGTACGCTTAGAAT
>JASANB010003436.1:0-15017 GCA_030248155.1 Sabatieria punctata
AATACTGAGCCTGGGCCACCTAGTATTTTAACCGGTTTTGCAGAAAATTGACCTTCTTAGAAGCTAAACGTTCACATAAAAAGACTGTTTAAAAGTCAAAACAATGCAAAGATCCCCGCTTTAGGGTTCTAAAGATATTTCAGTTCAAATTTGACGACTAGGTACAAATTCCGATATTTTCAACTGAGATTCAGAGAATAAAACTGAAAATTAGGAAAAGTTGGCGGGCTAAATTTGCCCGGGAATGAGATGGGCCTCCTGGGAAAACGACGCAACCAGCCGCGTCGTTGGCTCAGTGGGTAACTCGCTGCCTCCGAGTCACGGCGGCCCCTGCATCCCTAGCGGTTGTAGTGGTTCATCCACTCGGCGCGGCAAGTTTCTTGCTGCAAAGAGTTGCTCGTCGGCACAACGCTCCACCAAGGCTGAAAGCTGGTTACAGCGAGTAGGTAAATGGGAACCAACTGGATCTGCCGTTGCACCGAAGCCGCTCCACAAAAACGACGCAACCGTGCAAAACAGTTTCTAATTCGGTGCAAAAAATGACGGAATGAAAGGCACTTGAAGTCTTTCGAAAACTCGAGAAAAGCACTGTATTCAGGCGATTAATAACCTTTTCTGTCGGCTTAATACTCTAAATAAATTGGTGTTTTCTCTTGTCCAAAACAGTTTACCTTTCATGGAAAATATACTGGTAGAGAATTCCACAGGCGGCAAACATCCAGGTAAGGTAATTCATAGTTAGACCGACACCGCCGCTTTCCCGAATAACCAACCAAGGCATATAGGACGCGGCCATGTACACGTAAATCATGGCTCTGTCCAGCACGTGCAACCAGAAACGCACCAATCTACAAGAACAGCACACCTTACGCAAAAGTAACAAACGAAAAAGAGGCGTTAGTGTACTTGAGATTTGGCCTGAACAACAACTCAAACGAGTGGTAGGCAGAGGAAGCGAGGAAGAGAGAGAAAATGGCCAATCCGTAGATGAAGAGAGCCTGGTGATGGTGAATTTCGCGGTGATGGTGACTCGCCAACAGACACACTCCCCACAGACTCGGCACCAGCGCCACCTGCAGTTCGGTCAGTTTTAGGCTGAACTCTTTCCAACAGAACATAAGTGCAAGAAATCTTGCAAAAAAATGTCTGTTTCCGACATAGACCAGAAAACTTCGGAGGGGACTGGAGGTCTCTCGTTGGGGTCCCGAAAAGGTCCGAAAATCGCCAATTTTGTTTCAAAAAATTATTCCCATCGATGGGTATGGGCGGCCGAGGGCAGTGGGTTCACCCCATGTAAGAGTAAGAGGCAGTAACTGAGCGCATACCGCATGCGAAGCGACATTGGCCATGTGCTCGCACTGCGTCGGTTCGTAGGGCTCTCTTGCGCCCGGTCTTTTGTTCATCAGTCTGCAATTACCGGCAACAACGTAAAATCTAAGCTGCGTCAGAGAGCAAAAGTCACGCAACTGGTGTTCAGCGCCTGTCGTTGCCTCGGAACAACAAAAAGTTCTTTAGACAGCCGCAGCTACCCCCTCAAGATTCAAAGTGTTATCCAAGTCTGATATTGGGCATTGCGGCATTTTCAGGTATTTGGGTTTCTGTGCCATAACCAACTGGCACCTCAAAAATCATCAAACTTTAATCTTTAATCTTAATCTTCATCTTCAATTATCTTCAAGATCTTTAATTGACTCATGAAGCCCTTTTTTACGTCAATCAACTAACTAACAGCTTGCAGAATTTCTTGTAGTGATCGGTTTCCTACGTAGCAGGCCTGTAATTAGCTTTTACATATTCTTATCTAAAATAAAAAATCTAGTCTTTTTACCACTTCTATTCTAACGATATAGAATGTTCTCCTCACTGAAATAAGCTTTTCTTCAGCCCAGACCAGCAAGTATTGGGTATTGAACTGTCAAAGTTTACTGGCATGTTAAAACCTTACTTCACTAAGCAGCGAAAAACAGGTGCCAGCATAAAACAGTACATGTTAAAGATACATGTAACTGTTTTTGGTATTGTTCGCTTCGCTCTCAGTTGTACAGTTCCATAAGAACAAAGTTATTACAGTAAACCATAGCAAGAAAGACAGAAGAAGCGTACCTTCTGTAGGATCTGGGGGAGGCTGGGGAGCAGCATTGTGTCTGGCAGGGTTGTCCCAAAAAAGTGACGCACCCACAGGAGCTTTCCATGGGGCGACAGACAGACACTGCCGCTGCCTCAAATGAACGAGCGGCCGCCGCACCAACCAGCTAATCGATACTAGCACATTTGGCTTATGACGTAAGCACAGCTGATACCAGCCCAATCATCTGACTCGCGCCACTTCCAGTCGGCTAAACCAATTCAACGATCGTTTGTGGTTAGTTAGCAAAGAATACAAATCCAACGCATCACTAGTTCTTGTAAGCGCGTCAGATCTATCTGAGATATAGCGTACTTTCAGATTAATAACCTTTTGCTTTTTTATAATTTTTATTTCGACCTTTTTCTTCATCAGTTCTTCCTCGCATGAAATGTTTCACGTTGGCGATGTAAGAACGTATCAGAGGCAACTTTAAATACAAAAGCTGATAGTTTGCCTCAAACGAAGCGTTACAACCTTACCATACATACATTTAACAGGGGTCCTGGGCGTTGCCCCACCAACGCAAAACAGGCGGTTCGGGCATACATGTGCATGGTCCGCAACTCAGTGGGGGACAGCCGGGTGTCCATGCGTAGTTGCCTGGCGAAATTCTCAAATTTTCGACGCGAAATACAAATTTTGGCGGGCAATTTGAATTTTTTGCAAATGTGCTGGTGTAAAATTGAAAAATTTCACTTAAAATTCAAAACTTTGTAGTTAAAGTTGAGTTTTTGACAGAAACTGCCCAAAAAAACCTAATTTCCAACACAAATTTTGTTTAAAAATCTAAATTTTCGATAAGAATTTGTGAAATTTTGGGTTTGGTACGTAGCTGCCTGGAGGAAGGGTGCGTAGTTGTCAAAATTAATTTCTGTATGTAAAAACGCATCTAGAGGCTTTCTAGCAGCGTCTAGTAACGTTTCGTAAACTTTTATTTTCGTTCCCAATGTCCCCCTGCCTCGGCACCCCGATGCACATGTATGGTTCGGGGTTAACATCTACACCTGCATAGGCCAAACCCCCGGTCAGCCCCAAGACTATTTTTACACCCATACACGTCCGATTTTCTGGGCCAATTTTTGTATTATTGTTTACAATTTGATTTGAGGCACGAAAACTCCTTCTAAAACAGATTCTTTTAGAACTAGAAGAACTAAAACGTTCTAGAACTTTTTAGCGATACTCCACCTCCTGCGAACTTGGGCTCACCCGCAGCCTGGAGTCGCTACTAAAGTCTTTCTCAAAATCTCTGGCGCTGGGTATATCCGGTAGTGTGAAATTGTTTGTTTAGGAGTGAAATTTTGGCCGCTGATCACGTGCAGAAACTGGATTTTAACTTCGATTTTATTGGATTAAATAGAGTCGTGGGTTAGGTGGAGCTGTGGGGGGTGGAATCAGGGATGGTCAGAAATGGACTGCACATTAATTAATTAACTTTCTTATGACTATACGACTCCGGAACGTGCCCTATACTGATGCGTACCCCTTGTTGCCATGTAGCTGCTTTAGTAACCTTTTCTAGCTTTCCTACCCACGTCTGGCGTCGTCTAGACTTTGTTATTCATGTGTCATGTTATTCATACCTTGTTTTGACTAGGGCCCGACCGGATACAAATTTCTACCGAATCCGGATCCGGATCCGGATATGCCCGTATCCGGCCGGATCTGGATCCGGATATGCCGGATATCATTGATCAACTTAAATTTTTTTAGAATGCAATAAACCACATATATACATTTCTTTGTTCTATAATAGTTGATTTAAAACAACATCTAATAATTGTAGTTCAAAGAACGCAAGTTATACTTGTTAAACAACAACATTTCTAAATTTTCGGCCTTCAGAGAGGAGCGATCGCCTTCCGAAATCGTGCCAGCAGTCTTAAATGTTCGCTAGCTAGTAGACCTAATTCGTAGTACTACAAACTACAAACTACATATTTTCGGCGATTATGACATCATCAAGACTACAAATTAACTAAGACCACATATTATTTTGGCTAACTACAAATTGACTACAAACTACTTTTTCATAATTTGCGAATTTCTAGTCAATTTGTAGTCATTTTTCTTGGAAATTCTTGTCTTAGTTTTCAAAAAAGGTCTCATTGCATTTTTAAAAAATACCAAATGTTCAGCATTGGAATTCTATTAAACATTGAATTATGTCTGTTTGTTTCCAGAAATACCCATTAGAAAAGGCGATTTTTTCACAGAAAAACCAATTAACAGACTTCCGGTTATTATTTTTGCAAGGCATTCCCATGACTGATTGTTCATTTGGCAAACATTTGCAGTAATATAAAATTTGTGACGTTTGGTAAACTGACTACAAATTGACTACAAACTAAAACCTGAATTTGACAACTACAAACTAAGACTACAAATTATTTTGGCGATAATTTTTAACTACAAACTAAGACTACAAATTGAAATTCTCTGAGGAAATAGGTCTACTCGCTAGCTACCGTACCGATAGGAGTAGTCAAATACTTCCTGGCAAGCTGAAAAACTGTTTTTAGAACCATACAACTGCCGCAAATTTCTGACCTGGTCAATTCTGGACAGTCGAATGTAATATTTATGTTCAAATACGTAAAAAAATCACGTTTTCTCATCTGTGACTGATATCCGGCGTATCCGGCAGGTAATATCCGGATCCGGTACCGGATCCGGATAGGGCCATATCCGGCCGGATCCGGATCCGGATCCGGATATCCGGTCGGGCCCTAGTTTTGACTCGTTATTCATTTTTCCTACTACAAATATGTGGGACTGGGGCTTGTGATCAATAAGATTGTGGGTAAAGTGCCTGAGTGTGTAAAAGGCGTATATGTAAAAAGTTATCGGCAACAACAAACTGGCGCTGCGAGTAGGGTTATAACTTTCATTTGCTGTTGCTGATAACCATGCAGTCCAAGAGAAGCGGAAGTGGTTTTATAAGACAGTTGATTGCCCCAAGAAAAACCACTGTAAAAAACTTAGCCAACAAGGAAGATGGAATTGTTCGAATCAGCGGTAATGAGGACCATGCTGACAGGAAAAAACGGTTGCTTTCGATGAGAAAAAATTTGAAACAAGATTTGAATATGATGCACCGAAGTTTGGATTTTCTTGTCGACCAAGAGAATGCTTGGGTCATGCTGATCCATAGTTTAAAAGCTGAAGAGCAGTCCGAGGAAAACACCCTTTACGAAAATGCTCAGTTAAGGGAAACAATAGAATTGGGAGAACAAGCACTTGCACGTTGGGATGCTCTTGTAGATGAACTTGATGTTTACTGGCAGGAATGTGGATACAGTCCACAGGCCAGTTCTCGTGCTGAATCTCGCCAATCAACGGTTTCCCATGAGCGTCAAACACCTTCTCCTTGGAACTTTCAAACCCCAAGTGCACCACAACCTTTTTCCGCTCAGCCCCCTCAAACAAGTGCTTTTCAACCATGGGCTCAAAATGGTGTAGCAAATGTTCAGGGCCCCTTCCGACATGCATTCATCCCTCCACCTATGCAAAATTCAAATGGGTTTATGCAGCCAACTCCAAGAGCTGCACAACCCACCATTCCCTCATACATAAAAACTCCAAAATTGCAACTCCTGCAATATAATGGTGACCCTCAAAAATGGTCTGATTTCTGGGATCCATTTGAGGCGACTGTGCATGCTCAACCCTTTCCGGATGTGGTAAAGTTTAGTCAGCTGAAGTCTTTGCTAGTTGGCGATGCTGCAAATGCAATTGCCGGGCTCTCTGTTACAAATGCGAACTATGCTGATGCTGTCGCAATACTATATCGGTTGTACGGAGATCCACAAAAAAGGATCGACAGACTGTATAGCAAATTTCGAGACTTGAAAATACGGCGCCCACAGGAGTTGAAAAGCTCCATCCATGAGCTTGAGTGCATACTCAGACAACTGAGAACCCTGGGAGAGGTTGTTGACAATCATGCTATCCTCAGTCAGGTGTTGGACAAATTGCCGCGAGAAATTCATCTGGAAATTGAAACTAAAAAGCAGGATGGTGATTTCTGGTCTTTGCAAAGCTTACTGGATGCTCTGTGGAACCACCAGTCCATTCGGGAACGTGTGGAGGAGCACCAGAATCACAAAAAGCCTGTGGAACTTAAACCTGCTTATAACAAACAACAACCGCGGAATTTCCAACCGAGAGGATCAGGTACCTCCGCTTTACCAGCTGCACTGGTAAGTCAACTTTCTCCAACGTCTCAAAGCAAACAACAGCGACAGAGAAGGGACACTAAGAATCAGAAAATTTCTGGAAATCGACCCAATGTGTCCTTTAAGAAAAGTTGTTCTGTGTTGTGTAACTTTTGTCATGATGCCCATTTGTCTGAAAATTGCGCTCAATTTTCCAGCTTGCAAGCTAGACGTAATCGTTTGAGAGAACTGAATTGTTGCTTTTTTTGTCTGCAACCTGGTCATACTTCTGCTCAGTGCTTTAAGAGAAAGCAAGGTTGCACAATTGCTTGCAAGTTTTGTAGCAAGAAAAATCACCACTGTGCTCTTTGTATTGAAAAATTCGGCACTCCCAGTGAGAAGCAACGCTTGCCTCGAAAGCCATTTGTTGGAGTGACCAACTCAGAAGTGGAAGAGAGCAAAGGCAGTAGCTGCGAAATGAATAAAGCAGAAGACACTCAACCAGAGAATGCTTGCGGAGCCTACACAAGTTCCTACAGTATGGTGTCGGAAAAGCCCAAGCAGAGTGTGTTTCTGATGACAGCCAAACTGCAGCTTTCCAATCCACAAGACCCAACGAAGTTCAAGATTGTCACAGCTTTGTTGGATAGTGGCAGCCAGCACACATTCCTTACTCAAAGAGTTGCAGAAGAGTTGGGCTTAGAGAAAACAGAGGAAGAAGTTCTAGCCATTCAAACGTTCGCTTCAGAAAAGCCACAGGAGGTATGCTCCAAAATCGTTGAGGCTAAAATGCATCTGAAAGATGGTGCAATTCGTGTAGTTCTTGCACATGCTGTGCCAAGGATCACTTCTTCGCTGTTTCGAGTTGCTATCGATCCTAGTGACATTGATTGTTTGAAAGCCATTCCTGAGGTTGAATTGGCTGATTCGATGCCTGAGGCAAACACGATGTTCCGTCCAGATTTGCTCATTGGCGCTGACTTGTTTTGGGATTTAATCCACATGGAGCAACGGATGAAGAAACTACCCTCTGGCCTCAAATTGGTGCCTACACAGTTGGGCTACATACTCACTGGATCGACTCAACAGTTTCAAAAGGATGAAAGTCCACAACTCATGGTCTGCTCATTGTTCAATGGCTGCCTCAAACATGTTGAAGAGCAATACCACTACACAGTGGCTGACAGCTGCAATCGGGCCACGCCAAATGTAGAAGACTGGTCAAGTCTTGAACTGATTGGAATCAAAGATGATCCAGTCTCAAGTGATGCTGATAAAGCTCTGGCTCGCTTCAGCGCCAAAGTATCCTTCAAAAATGGTCGATACCATGTTGGATTCCCATGGAAAGAAAATGTTGACCTCCCAACCAACAAGCAGTTAGCTCTTCAAAGATTTCAGTCTCTAGAAGTCAGAAAGTTGAAACCAAATCCAGCTTTGTTGCAACGCTGTTCAGAGATCATTGATCAGCAAGAGCAGCTTGGCATAATTGAAGAAGTTTCTGAAGTTGTCAAGCCTGGGAACAGAGAACATTACCTACCCTCACAAGTCATTGAGACACCTGGGAAATCAACAAAAACAAGAATGGTGTTCAATGCCTCTGCCAAAAGGTCAAGAAACAATAATTCCGTCAATGACTGTCTCCTACCAGGTCCAGATTTGTTGCATGACTTACCAGGAATACTGATGCGCTTTCGTTTGCATGCTGTTGGCATCATCTGTGACCTAGAAAAAGTCTTTTTGATGATCGCCTTGAATGAAGAGGACCGAGATGTTACAAGGTTCTTCTGGTATGCCAAGAATCAAGAGGACACTTGTACAGCTCCAAAGCTCACAATCTACCGATTCACTAGAGTACCATTTGGATTCAACTGCAGTCCGTTTCTTTTGAACAAAACGGTGAGGACTCACTTGGAAAGAAGTGGTGGTCCAGTTGCTAAGCTGATCGAAAACAATGTTTATGTTGACAACATTGTTGTTGCAGTTGACACTGAGGAAGAAGCACTATCCTTCAGCCAGAAATCCAAGTCCCTGTTCCATGATGCTGGCTGGAACCTGAGGGAGTTTGCTTCAAACTCACCAGAACTGATGAGTAGTCTAGCTGAAGATGACCTTGCAAAAGGAAAGGACAAGCAACATTCGGTTCTTGGTGTCAGTTGGAATGTGGAAGAAGACGCCCTCAGCATTCACTTTCGAAAGCCTGATGACAGAAAAGTGGTGACAAAGCGCACAGTAATCAGTATCATTGCTTCAGTTTTTGACCCATTGGGACTTTTTACTCCTGTCACAGTCAGTGCAAAAATGTTTGCTCAGTTTCTCTGGAGAGAAAAACTTGAGTGGGATGATGAACTTTCCGACCAACTACAGCATGAGTGGAAAGTGCTTTTAAGCAACCTGACAAAGATCCCCAGTGTAAAGGTCCCTCGATTCCTGTTTACACTTGAATCAGAAGTTCAGTTGCATGTGTTTGTGGATGCTTCAGCCAAAGCGTACTGTGCAGTTGCATATTTACGAAAGAAAAAAGGCAACAGCATTCAAGTTCAACTTGTTTTTGCTAAGTCGCGCTTAGCCCCACTCAAGTCAATCACTCTGCCTCGTCTTGAGCTACTTGGTGTGCTCATTGGAGTTCGACTCGTAGCATACCTGAACCGAGAGCTACACCAGCCAATCATCAAGCAGTTTCTGTGGTCCGACTCCACTTGTTGTCTCTACTGGATTTCCAGCATGAAAAGCCATGCTGTGTTCGTGGAACGCAGGCTCAAAGAGATCAAGAGTGTACCTGGAGTCACCTTTAACCATGTTTGCACAGACCACAACCCTGCAGATTTAGGAACTCGTGGCTCAACCATTGATGACCTAGTGTCCAGCAAGTTTTGGTGGGAAGGCCCTCTGTGGCTAAAAGCAGAAGAAACTCAATGGCCTGAAAGCAAGTTGCCACCAATCACTCCAGAAGTTCAAGAACAGATCAGCAAAGAAGAAAAGTCAAAGCCTGCATTTGCACTACCAGCAGTGGACCCGGCAGTCAACACTGTTGCTGGCATCAGAATAGAGAAGTTTTCTTGTTTGACCCGATTGTTGCACATCACAGCATATGTGCTGCGCATTTTGACCCTGTTTGTATGGAACAAACTAGCAAAACCACAGAGGTCAACTTGGGCAAATGAACTCTTCTATCAATTGAACACTGAGAAAACCAAGACCAGTTTTGTGTTGATGACAGCAAAGGACACCAACTTGGCAAAGAAACTTTGGATACTGTGCATCCAAAGACAGTGTTTCAGTGACATTGCTGAAGATTTGAAAAACAAAAAGGCTACACGACTGCGAAATCTGGATCTGTTCATCGATTCCGATGGAATAATCAGATGTTTTGGACGACTGGAAAATGCTTGCTTCCCCAAAACAACAAAACATCCAATACTTCTGCCTAGAGAACACTACTTTACGAAGCTTCTTGTGGAACAAGTTCACAAACAGCAAATGCACATCGGCACAACACAGACATTGGCCAAGCTTCGAGAAGCAGTATGGATTCCAAAAGGACGATCTACAATTGACCAAATCCTGAACAAATGCTTAACATGCAGAAGGTATAAAGGTGGACCTTTTTCGCTTCCTCGAATGGCACCTCTACCTGCAGAATGTGTGCAGAAGAGCAACCCATTTCACGCTACTGGATTGGATTACATGGGTCCGGTCACGATCTGAGGTCACCCTGAAAACAGCAAAGTGTGGATTTGCTTGTTTACCTGTTTGTCAGTCAGAGCTATCCACCTCGAACTTGCATTCGACCTCAGTGCTACCCAGTTTCTATCTTGTTTGCGGAGATTCATTGGACAAAGAGGACAGCCATCGATTATATGGAGTGACAATGCAACTCAATTCAAAGCTGTCCAACAGGTTTACTCTACAACATTGCATCAAGTGGTCCAAGATGACACAGTTTCTTCCTATTGTTCAGAAAAAGGGATTCAATGGAAATTCATAACTGAAGCTGCCCCATGGATGGGAGGCAGATATGAGCGTCTTATCGGTTCAGTGAAAAGCTGCTTCCGAAAAGCAGTTGGACGAAAACTGCTCACCCTTGAACAACTGCTCACTCTTCTAGTAGAGATTGAAGCTGTGCTGAATTCAAGACCACTGACCTTTGTGTCATCCAAGTCAAATGATCCACAACCTTTAACTCCAAATGATTTTCTGTGCCCTCTCAAAGTTGGAGCTCCCCTCCTGTTTGATGCAGAAGAAGACGCAGATCCAACTTATCAGCCAAGTGTCTCAAATGCTGAGAAACTACAACAAGTTTGGAGCAAAAGTCAGAAGCTTCTTGAGCAATTCTGGGAACGCTGGAGCAAAGAATACTTGTTGCAGTTAAGAGAACAGCACACAGTGAGTCATGCACAAGGACGTATCCAAGCTCATCAGTCCCCAAAGATTGGAGACGTTGCACTGATTCAGGAGGAGCAAACTCCAAGAGGATGCTGGAAGTTTGGGCGCATCCAGAACCTGATTTCATCTTCTGACAATGAAGTTCGAAGTGCACAACTCAAACTCCCAAACCAGCACATAATTAGGCGTCCCTTGAGCAAGCTCTACCCCCTTCTCATCACATTGCTTCTCTGTGTAGAATTGTCCCTGTGCCATGGACACGATGCCGGTACAACAACGCTTTGCTCTGGGGAGGGCCCCTGGAACAAAATTTCTTCACAATCTTGTGTTCAAAAAGGCCTGGTTATTCTACAGCGAGCAAACTCAGATGAAGTCTGTGCAAAAGTAACAGACTGTGGTAAAGGACTACACCTCAAGCATGATGGAAGCTGTGGCCCTGAGTGTTCTTGTCCCAGTTGGGCTGAATCTTGCACATTCAATGATGACAAAAGTGCACCCAAAGGGCAAGGGGATCAAGAACGCATTCTTGAAGAATCAAAGTTGAGTGGAATTTGCTCATTCAAACCAAGTCCACTTTGTAGCAAAAAAGCGACACATGCCCGACTTGCGCAAATACAGTTGTATGACAAAAGTTTACACTTTGTTAGAAACCTGCAAATCGTCACTGAAGAAGCAAAGGAACATGAGTATGTCTGCGTTGGCAAAACAGATGGAGTAATCGTTGGCTCTACAGCCTATTGTGCAAACCACAACTGTGCCCAAAGTGGTTCAACGTTTTGCTTCTACCCAAAGGGAGACATCGCATACTACATTCACAGTGATGGTGGAAAAATACCAGTCAAGGCATGGGGCTTAGTGTTGAAACGCTTCTATGGACCGAAAAGCCAACTCATTCAGTTTCAAGACTCCTGTGATGGATGCTCAGTTACATGCATCCAAGGTGGAGTGTTAATAGAACATAATGAAAAGTTTGTCAACATGGTGGAAGTGTGTTCGAAGCCATTCTGTTTCAAAACAGCTTTCCCAGGAACAGAAACAACATTCATGCTTCCATTGGAACTAAGCTTACAAGACCATGAGATTGTCGTGAAGTTCTGGAAAAATGGGGCACTTGTAAAGCATGAAGGAAAGGAATGCAAGGCAGAACCATTCTGTGAGGCCATAAAATGCAGAGTTTGTAAGGACTTCATATTCAACCCTCAGTGTGCCAACCGTTGGACAATAATAGTGGGTTTCCTGCTTGTTTATGTTGTATCAGCCACCATGTACTACATTCTGCTGGGAGCAAGATGCATACTGAAAAGTTGTTATGGAGTCTCCTACTGTTTCTACATCTGTTGCCAACAAATGTTTCGCTTGTACTACCATTTCAAACGCAGGCTTTATCAAGACATGTACCTTCCTGTGTACATGAGGTTTGACAACAGCGATCCTATAGCTTCAGAAGCCTCCTCTGACCAGTCATCTGAAGGTCATAGACAAGAAGGAAACAACCCAAGAAAAAATTCCTACTCAAAACGACTAATGAGGGCAAGAATTGGCACAGCTACAATTGTTGTAATCAGCCTTCTGATGTGCGTTCAGTGCACAATAGTGCAAGGTTGTTCTCAGATGACTGCGTTGCAAGCCCAGCAATCAGAGTGCATCGTTGAAGAAGGAGGAAAAATGGTTTGCACTGTGTCTCAGGAAACAAGGATGTCATTGGTGCCAGCTGGACAAGACAGCTGTCTCCTGATACAGAATCCAGATGGCGAGGCTGTTGGCACATTGACCATCCAAGTCGATCATGTCAGCCTGATCTGTGAACCTGAAAACCTTTACTTCTCAAGAAGCTACAAAATGGGTGTTGCATCAATAAAGCGGTGTCCAGCTGTAGGAAGTTGTTCTGGGACAACATGCCAAGACGTAAAGAAAAACACATTCATTGAGGAATTGCCAAAAGAAGCTAACAAGGCCCCAGGCTTCAGCTATTGCGTTGAAAGTTGTGGTTGCTGGGGTTGCGGCTGTTTCGTTTGTTCTGCAGCTTGTCTCTTTTACAGAACTTTTGCTGTGCCAACAAGTGACACTGTGTTTGAAATGTTTCGATGCCCCATATGGACATACGAAGTTAGAGCAACTGGAACGATTCAGCTACAAGGACGACACAGTCAGCAAACAGTCCGTCTTAAACCTGGCATTAAAGAAAACGTTGAAGAGATTGAGATAACTTTGGTTTCCATTACCAATCCTCCAACTCCGATACTTGGAACCTCCTTTGTAACTGATGGTGTCAGAACAGTTCTGATCTCTGGATCAGCTGCAGGCCAGCCAGTTGCAGGCACTGTTGGTGGTCTACAATGCAAAAATCGGATGAGCGCTCAAAAATTTGACTGCTACTTCTCTAAAGACATGTGTCAATGCACCCCACAAGAGAAAACTGTTTCCTGTATCTGCAATGACCTAAGGTTGGAAGATGTGTTCAAACAACAGGACAAGCTCATTCCGTTACAACTCCAAGGTTTCTCTATATCTGGAAGCGGCAAAGACCTAGAAGCTCAGTACCACAGTGTAGCAGCATTAGAAATACAAGTTAGCTTAGCAGCTCTGAGACTTGTTTCAAAAACGGACAAGAATCAGTGCCAGATAAAACCCCTCAACTTCAGTGGCTGTTACAGTTGTCTAACGGGGGCAAAGTTAAGGTTTAGCTGCAAGACTAACCATGGAACCGCTTTGGCGCATGTACTATGTGGCTCCACTGCATTTTCAACACTGTGTGACCCTAAAGGCACCGAGGCTGTTACTACTCTAAACTTCAACCATGCTGTAATCAAGGAAATTTGTGAAGTCAACTGTCCAGCTAAGACAACAAGATTTGACTTGGAAGTAATACTAGTATTCATTGACAAAAAGCAAATTGCAAATATTACAAACGTCATCCCCGAAAAAGGAACTGCAAAACGTGGAATCGACTTTGACATTGGGTTTTTGGCTAGTATATTTTCTAGCAATTGGTTGATAGGAATTGCTTTGGCTATTTTGCTCATCATCATATTAGTTATTACAGTGCCCATGCTTCCTATCATTTCGCAATTTCTGTTTAATGTTACAAAGTCATACTTTGCTTTGCTTAAAAGACGGCTACGCAACAAGCGTCCTATTTCACAACTAAAGAAAAGCTATTAGCTTTGCTTGGGGAGGAATGTTGCCATGTAGCTGCTTTAGTAACCTTTTCTAGCTTTCCTACCCACGTCTGGCGTCGTCTAGACTTTGTTATTCATGTGTCATGTTATTCATACCTTGTTTTGACTTGTTATTCATTTTTCCTACTACAAATATGTGGGACTGGGGCTTGTGATCAATAAGATTGTGGGTAAAGTGCCTGAGTGTGTAAAAGGCGTATATGTAAAAAGTTATCGGCAACAACACCCCTAGGGGTATTTTTATATTTGGAAAACAGGCCCTCCGGAGCGTGCCCCATACTGATGCGTCTCTAGGGGTATTTTTATATTTGGAAAACAGGCCCTCTGGAGCGTGCCTATACTGATGCGTCCCCCTAGGGGTATTTTTATGTTTTTAAAACAGACCCCCGCAGCGTGCCCTATACTGATGCGTCCCCTAGGGCATACATGTAACAGCTCCGGGCCGACCTGGGGGGAGGGGGGTAGGGGGGGTTTACCTCAGGTGGGGGTGGGTCGAGGGGGGTTTCGCCCAGGTGGGGGGTCCCAAATTTCAAAAAGCTCCAAAACGCCTAGAAATGCGTCTTTAGCACGTTTTTTTTAGTAAGGACGCTAAAAATCGCTATTTTAAGCTGCCAAATAGCGTTTTAAAGCTAAAAACAAGCAAAAAATGACAAAAAGAGCTTCCAAAAACACCGATTTTTCTTAAATATCAGCAGTGGAAACGCCAAATTCGGTTTCCAAAGGCTTTTCAAGTGAATGTTAGGCTAAAAATTAGTGATTTCTGACATACATGTAACAGGTCATCCGCCGATGGGGGGAGGGGGGTTGGGGGGGTCTGGCGCCGGCCGGGGGGGGGTCTGAGCCAAAATTTTGGGGGAGGGAGTGGGCATTAAAAAACGCTCAAAAATCGAGAAAAATCGCAATTTTTTGGCAAAAAAATTGCCAAAAATCGCTAATTTGGGCTGAAATACAGCTAAAAAGTGCTGTTTTGCAGGCTATTTTGGCAATTTTTGTGTGTGAAAGTGTAAAAAATTGCAAAAATTTGCTCGAAAATTTACTTGCCAGAAAATCAGAGAGGGGGGGTCGGTGAAATCGTCTCGGGGGGGGGGGGGTGTCCCCATCCGGGGGGGTCTGGCCTAAGTCGGGTGGGGGGGCGACCCCCCCACACCCCCCCCCTGTTACATGTCTAAT
>JASANB010003437.1:0-13170 GCA_030248155.1 Sabatieria punctata
TCATGTTATCTGCGGTTTAAGCATAAATTTTTGCTTGTAGCGCGATTTATTCAAATCTATTACCCATAATAAAAAATGGAACCAAGTGCGCCATACAAAAGTTCTTCGCAGACGGATGTTTTTGGATCGCATTTTTTCTAATTCTTCATGGAATCAAGTGCGGTTTTTTGCGTAAATTATCGTATCCGGTCATGTTATCTGCGGTTTAAGCATAATTTGTTTGCTGTAGCGTGATTTCTTGAAAACCATTGGCTATACCTACAGTATATAGGCCTCCTAAGTTTCATAAACATCTGTGCTCTCCTGATTCAAATAATACAACTTTGGAGGCCTATAACTTTCTTCTGCGCTATCGCAGCGCAAAAATAAAAGTCATAATCGGAATCAGCGGGAAACACTGCATTCAGATAGAGACCATGTTATGTCCTGGCTAGCCAGATAATTAGTGTATGACAGCAAGGTTCTCAGAAAAGTAAGTATGTCATGCAGGCGCTACCGGAGTGAAAATTGGCTATCGTTTTCTGGATCAGCGTCGAAAACTAGATTAGGTAATGCAAATTTTATTTTTATAAATGTTAAATATGGCTGTTTTCTGTTGACTTTAGAACTACCATGGTATACCAAGTGCAGCCATTATTCGAAATTTTTTCAAACGCCCATATCTTCTCGAACTAGTGATCATACAGGAAAAATTTAGGCTATTTTCAAAATCAGCAGGCAAGACTATTACGGGCAAAAGCTTATTTCTGGCTTAGACTTTTGCTCATACTAATTGGCAAAAACCATACATGTAACAGGTCATCCGCCGATAGGGGGAGGGGGGTTGGGGGGTCTGGCGCCCGGGCCGGGGGGGGTCTGACCCAACAGTTTGGGGGCGGGGGTTGGCACTTAAAAACGCTCAAAAATCGAGAAAAATCGCAATTTTTGGCTAAAAATTGCCAAAAATCGCTAATTTGGGCTGAAATACAGCTAAAAAGTGCTGTTTTGCAGGCGCGTTTTTTTTTTTTGTGTGTGAAAGTGTAAAAAATTGCAAAAATTTGCTCGAAAATTTACTTGCCAGAAAAATCGGAGGGGGGGTCGGTGAAATCGTCTCGGGGGGGGGGGTGTCCCCATCTGGGGGGTCTGGAATCACACGGGCGGGGGCAGACCCCCCCAGACCCCCTGTTACATGTATGGCAAAAACGGTCAGCCAAGATTTACCTGCAAATGTTGACTTACTCATAAAACACGCTTTAAACCAGAGGATTCCATAGGAACTGGCAAGTTTTAGCTAAAACAAGCATCAAACTTCGAACTCAACAGCATAGATTTACCCACGTGACAATGTTTCAGGCAATTTCAACATGTTCAACTATGTTCAACTGGACTTTAATTATCAATTTTTAGACTATGGTGTGCACTTCGTTTTCCCTGTATTTTTTGCCTCTCTAAGTTATGCATTCACCATGCTGACACATATGTGCAATCTTGACCTTGTCCCGTTACTTCAATGTACTCAAAGTTTGGTCAAACACGTCAGTGGGTATGGTAAAAATCCGGTGTTCAAATCGTGCGCCAAACAAAAGTGCAGTACGGAGTCAGCAAACCGCTTTTTAACTGGATGATCTGCAATCATCGGCTCATTCCGGATCGTTTGATGGGTTCACGGCCACTGAAGCTCTAAAAGGTGGCAAGATACAGTTTCTTGAATGAAGGAAATGAAATGTGCGCAAATTTCGCTCTGGACCGGTCACTTCAGGCGGTGACAGCAGGCCCATGTGCGGGCCGATCGGGTTCATACTTGGCTGGCACATCATGGTTTTTCATCACTACTATTGTTATCATAGAAATATCGAAATCCGTGATCTGACCCTACTCAAAGTAAGGAGCTACATTGAATTTCAGAAATTGCGTCTTAAATTAAATTAATTATTAAAATACTTTTCCACTATTTTCAATTACAATTATATTTTCAGTTATGGAATTAAATTATGGAATCGCGGAAAATTTGAATTGTGCAATTTTTGAAAATTGTTTGGACATACCCAGCAGTTCGAAAAATGTCCATGTGAAAGCTTAGAGACACCCAGTGGCGTATACAGGGGGTGTAGGGTGGGTATACCCTACCGTTGGCAAAATATTGAATTTCAGGAATAGATAACATATACATATACATATATGTATATGTTTTCCGAAAGCATGCATGCTTGGAGCTGATTGGCATAAAATTGATTCAATACCTCAGTCAAATTAATTAGTTAATAATTCCCACATTTAACTTCTGTTAAAAATCCTCCATTTCTGTCATTTTGTATTAGAGAGAACTTTGTTTTTGAAACCGCAATAGCCAGTAATTTCGCTTATAGGTCAACTATCAAAAGAAAAGAGCATTTTATCCTGCCATTTATCCATTGAATTTTAAAACTGGAGACACCTCACCTGGTTACCGTATAGTGCTGTTTATAGTACCCGGGTACTATATATGGCACTTGGGGTTTTGCGAAAATAATATTGAATCCATTTATAGTACCCGGGTACAATATATGGCACCTACGAAATCTGCTCTATAAGAAACTAACAATAGTATGTGAAGTTATTTGCTCAAATTACCGATTTGATGTAAAAAAATAGGTTATGTACAACTGTACATACATCAGAATCTCTATGATTGCATTATCTACTGTTTTTCTTCACACAAACAAGGTTTACCACCAAAAATACTGCATTTTTCGCACGTTTTGTATCTATAACAGCTCATTTCAGAATAAAAATCTGTCTCTATTTATAGTACCCCGGGTACTATAAATGGTTTATAGTACCCCGGGTACTATAAATAGGGGGTACTATAAACAGCACTATACGGTAACGTGCTGCCAAACCCAGAGAGTTTTAAAAAGTTACCGTTTAAAAACGCATAAAATGGCATTCTCGGGGAAATTTACAATTAGTTCACTATTATAATAACAGTACATAATCTAGTTTTTGAGCAACATCACTTCCTAGGTACCTTCGCCAAAAAAGGGGCGTAAACTCACCATACATGCAAAATCACTGTTGTAACTTTTCTGAACTATTAAATAAAAAGCAGAGCATAAAATGTTACAAAACAAAGGGAGCTCATTACAAGGAGGTGACAAACAGTAAATAGGTTTTTGTTTGAAGTCATTAGCGCCTCGCCCCCTAATACTTACGCATTTCCTTACATTCACCACAGGAAATAATTGAAAATATAATTGAAATTCCACGTGAATTTCAATTAAATTACGATTAAATTATGGCCCAACTTATGACTTTCACTCAAATTAAATTAAGAGTCAGTCTCTGATTCGATCGAGTCTTGGTATGTCAAGTTGAAAATCGAACTTTTGCGTAGAGACCTGTGCGTTGGTGTACTAATAGGCATTCATGAGTTATGTTAAACCTGTAAAGGGTTTATGGATTTGACGCTCCATTCCCGAGATACAAGCCGCCAAAAATCGGCCCGCTTAACTATGGGACCAAAATTCTCAACTCGAATTTCTTTTGTACCAATAAGAGTTGGGACTGAAAAATTGGGGATTTTAGGTAACTCTTTGAGTAGTTTAAGAATTTTTGGTCCAAAATTATTTTTGAGTAAAAAAAATTTTTGCGACCACTTTGGCCGGCCATAGCTCGTCTGGAACCCCCTACACAGTTTTTTTTTATTTCAGAATTTTGTAGCGCTATCAATTTGCCAGACTTTAGTGTAAAGCATTTTGGGCTGCGACCCGACATTCGTGAGATATTCGCTTCCGAATGGCCAAAACCGTGCAGAATTTGCTAGTTTTGCAGTACACAAAGCTACGATGCCGGATTACTTTTATTATAATAAGAGTTGGGACTAAAAAATTGGGGATTTTAGGTAACTTTTTGAGTAGTTTAAGAATTTTTGGTCCAAAATTATTTTTGAGTAAAATTTTTTTTCCGACCACCTTTGGCCAGCCCTAGCTCGTCTGGAACCGCCCCTACACAGGTTTTTTTATTCCAGAATTTTGTAGCGCAATCAATTTGCCAGACTTTGTTTTCAAGCATTTTGGGCTGCGACCCATCATTCGTGAGATATTCGCCTCCGAATGGCCAAAACCGTAGCTTTGTGTACTGCAAAACTAGCAAATTCTGCACGGTTTTGGCCATTCGGAGGCGAATATCTCACGAATGTCGGGTCGCAGCCCAAAATGCTTTACACCAAAGTCTGGCAAATTGATAGCGCTACAAAACTCTGAAATAAAAAACTGTGTAGGGGGGTTCCAGACGTGCTAGGGCTGGCGAAAGGTGGTCGCAAAAAAATTTTTACTCAAAAATAATTTTGGACCAAAAATTCTTAAACTACTCAAAAAGTTACCTAAAAACCCCAATTTTATAGTCCCAACTGTTATTATAATGAAAGTAATCCGGCATCATAGCTGTGTGTACTGCAAAACTAGCAAATTCTGCACGGTTTTGGCCATTCGTAGGCGAATATCTCACGAATGTCGGGTCACAGCCCAAAATGCTTTACACCATAGTCAGGCAAATTGATAGCGCTACAAAATTCTGAAATAAAAAAAACTTCGTTCCAGACGAGCTAGGACCAGCCAAAGGTGGTCGCAAAAAGAATTTTTACTCAAAAATAATTTTGGACCAAAAATTCTTAAACTACTCAAAAAGTTACCTAAAATCCCCAATTTTTCAGTCCCAACTCTTATTGGTACAAAAGAAATTCGAGTTGAGAATTTTGGTCCCATAGTTAAGATTTTTGGCGGCTTGTATCTCGGGAATGGAGCGTCAAATCCATAAACCCTTTGAAGGTTTAACATAACTCATGAATGCCTCTTAATACACCAACGCACAGGTCTCTACGCAAAAGTTCGATGTTCAACATGACATAGGGATAAGGGCGAAGACTCGATCGAATCAGAGACTGACTCTTAAGTGACTTGAAATTAAAAAGGGGCCAATTATGCCAATTTCAATTACAATCAAATTGAGAGTCGGTCTCTGAACCGATCGAGTCTCAGTATTCAGACCCCAAAATTGAAACTTTGGCCCAGAGAGCTGTAAGTTGGTACACTAATACATACTTATGAGTTGTCATTCGGCCCCAAAGGATTAGTGGATTTGACGCTGCAATCCCGAGATACAGCCTTCTGAAAATCGGCCCGCTTAACTATGGAACCAAAATTTCAAACTTGAATTTCTAACCTACCAGCTGGAGTTGGAAGATAAAAATTTGGGTTTTTGCGTAACTTTTGGAGTACTTTAAGAATCTGCAGTCCAATTTTGTTTTAGAAGAAAAAAAATTTTTTTCAATCTCTTTGGCGGGCCATAACTCGCTCGGCTGGAATCAGGGTTGTATATTTTTCCGAAAAAAACCTCGGCCTGTTTTTTTTCAGTTTTTTTCCGGTTTTTTTCCGGTTTTTTTCCTAAATCGCGGAAAAAACTCCAGCCCAAGTTCTGAGTATCCTAGGCTGGTTTTATGATTCCTAACGCTTTCTAGCGCCTTCCTCAGTCTTGTTAGACCAGAAATACACGTGTTACATTGATATAAATCACGAAACAGGCATGAAACAGTGCCTGACAGGTTCCATAAATAACGCTATATGCAAATTTTCTTACAGCAGTTTGCATTTTTGTTTTTTCATGCCAAATTTGGTCTTTTTTGTTGTTTTTCTAACAGTTTTGAGTCAGTATGGCCTATTATACATAGCAAAAGTCCATTTTTTAAACGAAAAATGACGTAAATTAGCTATTTTTAGCTTGAGTTTTCTTCCGCGATTTATGTTTTTTTCCGACCCTTAGGAAAAAAACCGGTTTTTTTCCGGAAAAAAACAGTTTTTTTCCGGTGTTTTTTTCCCACCTCACATCCCTGGCTGGAATTCCCCCTAGAAGCACCTTTTTATTTCATAACTTTGTAGCGCTTTTTACAAGCTTCATCTTGGTATTGAATATGGTACGATTGCTCGTGGCCAATCCAGTGAAAATTGGCCTCAAATGTCACGAACTCGAAAAATTCGCATGTTTCACTATAGACATAATTTTCCAAATCGAATTTCTAACTTAATAAACGGAGTTGAGCTTTGAAAATTTGGGTTTCCAGAGTACTTTCAGTGTGCTTTCAGAATATTTCGTGTATTTAGAATTTCGAGGAAAAAGAAATTTTTTCGACCTCATTAGCGAGCCATAACTCGGCTGGAAACCCCCTAGAAGCACTTTTTCATTTCATAGCTTTGTAGCGCTTTTTATAAGCTTCTTTTTGGTATAGAATATGCTACGATTGCTCGTGGCCAATCCAGTGAAAATTTGCCTCAAATGTCACGAACCCGAAATATTCCCTCATTTGGAAGGCCAAATTTTTATGAGTTCTCAACATTTCAGGCCAATTTTCACTGGATTGGCCACAAGCAATCGTTCCATATTCTATACCAAAAAGAAGCTTATAAAAAGCGCTACAAAGCTATGAAATAAAAAAGTGCTTCTAGGGGGGTTTCCAGCCGAGTTATGGCCCGCCAAAGAGGTCGAAAAAAATATTTTTCCTCGAAATTCTAAATCCAGTAAATATTCCCAAAGCACACTGAAAGTACTCTGGAAACCAAAATTTTCAAAGCTCAACTCCGTTTATTAAGTCAGAAATTCGATTTGAAAATTATGTCCATAGTGAGACATGCGAATTTTTCGAGTTCGTGACAATTGAGGCCAATTTTCACTGGATTGGCCACAAGCAATCGTACCATATTCAATACCAAAATGAAGCTTGTAAAAAGCGCTACAAAGCTATGAAATAAAAAAGTGCTTCTAGGGGGGCTTCCAGGCGAGTTATGGCCCGCCAAAGAGATCGAAAAAAATTTTTTTCTTCTAAAACAAAATTGGACTGCAGATTCTTAAAGTACTCCAAAAGTTACGCAAAAACCCAAATTTTTATCTTCCAACTCCAGCTGGTTGGTTAGAAATTCGAGTTTGAAATTTTGGTTCCAATAGTTAAGCGGGCCGATTTTCAGAAGGCTGTATCTCGGGATTGGAGCTAGTGATGTAAAATTATGGAATTTGAATTTCAATTCAATTACAATTAAATTATGGGCTTCATTTTTAATTTCAAGTCACTTAAGAGTCAGTCTCTGATTCGATCGAGTCTTCGCCCTTATCCCTATGTCATGTTGAACATCGAACTTTTGCGTAGAGACCTGTGCGTTGGTGTATTAAGAGGCATTCATGAGTTATGTTAAACCTTCAAAGGGTTTATGGATTTGACGCTCCATTCCCGAGATACAAGCCGCCAAAAATCTTAACTATGGGACCAAAATTCTCAACTCGAATTTCTTTTGTACCAATAAGAGTTGGGACTGAAAAATTGGGGATTTTAGGTAACTTTTTGAGTAGTTTAAGAATTTTTGGTAATTAATTTTGATAAAATTCTTTTTTGCGACCACCTTTGGCTGGTCCTAGCTCGTCTGGAACGAAGTTTTTTATTTCAGAATTTTGTAGCGCTATCAATTTGCCTGACTATGGTGTAAAGCATTTTGGGCTGTGACCCGACATTCGTGAGATATTCGCCTACGAATGGCCAAAACCGTGCAGAATTTGCTAGTTTTGCAGTACACAGCTATGATGCCGGATTACTTTCATTATAATAACAGTTGGGACTATAAAATTGGGGTTTTTAGGTAACTTTTTTGATAGTTTAAGAATTTTTGGTCCAAAATTATTTTTTGAGTAAAAATATTTTTTTTGCGACCACCTTTCGCCAGCCCTAGCACGTCTGGAACCCCTACACAGTTTTTATTTCAGAGTTTTGTAGCGCTATCAATTTGCCAGACTTTGGTGTAAAGCATTTTGGGCTGCGACCCGACATTCGTGAGATATTCGCCTCCGAATGGCCAAAACCGTGCAAAAATTTTGCTAGTTTTGCAGTACACAAAAACTACGGTTTTGGCCATTCGGAGGCAAATATCTTTTTTTTTTTTTTTTTTTTTTTTTTTTTCGAATGTCTTGAAACAAAGTCTGGCAAATTGATTGCGCTACAAAAAAGTACAGGAATAAAAAAACGTGTAGGGGCGGTTCCAGACGAGCAAAAACATTTGACCAAAAAGTCGGAAAAAAAATTTTACTCAAAAATAATTTTGAGACAAAATTCTTTAAACTCTTGCAAAAAGTGCACCTGAAAATCCCCAATTTTTTAGTCCCAACTCTTATTATAATAAAAGTAATTCGGAAAAAATCACTAACTTTGTGTACTGCAAAATTTGTATATAATTTCTTTTTCGATTTCAATATCTCGCGACATGTAGGATCCCTGTACAAAATACTTTTTACTTTTACTTTGTTTTTTGATAGCGCTACAAAATTCTGAAACCAAAAAAAACTGTGTAGAGAGTTCCAGACGAGCTATGGCTTCGGCAAAATGGTCGCAAAAATTTTTTTTTACTCAAAAATAATTTTGGATTAAAAATTCTTAATTTTACTCAAAAAAAGAAAAATCCCCAATTTTTTGCAGTCCCAACTTCTTATTGGTACAAAAAAAGAAATTCGTTAAGACCAGGCTGGTCCCATAGTTTACCGGGCCGACTTTTGGCGGCTTGTATCTCGGGAATGGAGCGTCAAATCCATAAACCCTTTACAGGCTTAGCATAACTCATGAATGCCTATTATTTTACCAACGCACAGGTCTCTACGCAAAAAGTTCGATTTTCAACTTGACATACCAAGACTCGATCGAATCAGAGACTGACTCTTAATTTAATTTGAGTGAAAGTCATAAGTTGGGCCATAATTTAATCGTAATTTAATTGAAATTCACGTGGAATTTCAATTATATTTTCAATTATTTCCTGTAGTGAATGTAAGGAAATGCGTAAGTATTAAGGGCGAGGCGCTAATGACTTCAAACAAAAACCTATTTACTGTTTGTCACCTCCTTGTAATGAGCTCCCTTTGTTTTGTAACATTTTATGCTCTGCTTTTTATTTAATAGTTCAGAAAAGTTACAACAGTGATTTTGCATGTATGGTGAGTTTACGCCCCTTTTTGGCGAAGGTACCTAGGAAGTGATGTTGCTCAAAACTAGATTATGTACTGTTATTATAATAGTGAACTAATTGTAAATTTCCCCGAGAATGCCAGTTTATGCGTTTTAAACGGTAACTTTTTAAAACTCTCTGGGTTTGGTAGCACGTTACCGTATAGTGCTGTTTATAGTACCCCTATTTATAGTACCCGGGGTACTATAAAGCGGCATAGTGCCATTTATAGTACCCGGGGCACTATAAACGGAGACAGATTTTTATTCAGAAGTGAGCTGTTATAAATACAAAACGTGCGAAAAATGCAGTATTTTTGGTGGTAAACCTTGTTTGTGTGAATAAAAACAGTAGATAATGCAAACATAGAGATTCTGATGTATGTACAGTTGTACATAACCTATTTTTTTACATCAAATCGGTAATTTGAGCAAATACCTTCACATACTATTGTTAGTTTCTTATAGAGCAGATTTCGTAGGTGCCATATATTGTACCCGGGTACTATAAATGGATTCAATATTATTTTCGCAAAACCCTAAGTGCCATATATGGTACCCGGGTACTATAAGCAAGCACTATACGGTAACCAGGTGAGGTGTCTCAGTTTTTAAAATTCAATGGATAAATGGCAGGAGAAAATGCTCTTTTTCTTTTGATAGTTGACCTATAAGCGAAATTACTGGCTATTGCGGTTTCAAAAACAAAGTTCTCTCTAATACAAAATGACAGAAATGGAGGATTTTTAACAGAAGTTAAATGTGGGAATTATTAACTAATTAATTTGACTGAGGTATTGAATCAATTTTATGCCAATCAGCTCCAAGCATGCATGCTTTCGGAAAACATATACATATATGTATATGTATATGTTATCTATTCCTGAAATTCAATATTTTGCCAACGGTAGGGTATACCCACCCTACACCCCCTGTATACGCCACTGGGTGTCTCTAAGCTTTCACATGGACATTTTTCGAACTGCTGGGTATGTCCAAACAATTTTCAAAAATTGCACAATTCAAATTTTCCGCGATTCCATAATTTAATTCCATAACTGAAAATATAATTGTAATTGAAAATAGTGGAAAAGTATTTTAATTAATTTAATTTAAGACGCAATTTCTGAGAGAATTCAATGTAGCTCCTTACTTTGGTCAGGGTCAGATCACGGATTTCGATATTTCTATGATACTTCAATAGTAATTGATGAAAAACCATGATGTGCCAGCCAAGTATGAGCCCGATCGGCCCGCATGGGCCTGCTGGCCACCCGCCTGAAGTGACCGGTCCAGAGCGAAATTTGCACATTTCGGCTCCTTCATTCAAGAAACTGTATCTTGCCACCTTTTAGAGCTTCAGTGGCCGTGAACCCATCAAACGATCCAGAATGAGCCGATGATTACGAATCATCCAGTTAAAAAGCGGTTTGCTGACTCCGTACTGCACTTTTGTTTTGGCGCACGGTTGAACACCGGATTTTTACCATACCCACTGACGTGTTTGACCAAACTTTAGTACATTAGAGTAACGGGACAAGGTCAGATTTTTTATATGTCGTAGCATAGTGAATGCGCAACACGCAGGCAAAAAATACAGGGAAAACGAAGTGCACCATAGGGTCAAAATTGATCCTGAAAGTCCAGTTGAACATAGTTGAACATGTTGAAATTGCCTGAAACATTGTCTCTTGGGTAAATCTATGCTGTTGAGTTCGAAGTTTGATGCTTGTTTTAGCTAAAACTTGCCAGTTCCTATGGAATCCTCTGGTTTAAAGCGTGTTTTATGAGTAAGTCAACATTTGCAGGTAAATCTTGGCTGACCGTTTTTGCCATACATGTAACAGGGGGGGTCTGGGGGGTCGCCCCCCACCCGACTTAGGCCAGACCCCCCAGATGGGGACACCCCCCCCCCCGAGACGATTTCACCGACCCCCCCTCCGATTTTTCTGGCAAGTAAATTTTCGAGCAAATTTTTGCAATTTTTTACACTTTCACACACAAAAATTGCCAAAAGCGCCTGCAAAACAGCACTTTTTAGCTGTATTTCAGCCCAAATTAGCGATTTTTGGCAATTTTTAGCCAAAATATTGAGATTTTTGTCGCTTTTTGAGCGTTTTTTAGTGCCCCCCCACGCCCCCCAAATTTTGGCTCAGACCCCCCCCGGCCGGCGCCAGACCCCCGATCCCCCCCCCTCCCCCCATCGGCGGATGACCTGTTACATGTATGGTTTTTGCCAATTAGTATGAGCAAAAATCTAAGCCAGAAATAAGCTTTTCTTGTCTAGTCTTTCCTGCTGATTTTGAAAATAACTAAAGTTTTCATGTATGATCACTAGTTCCGAAGATATGGGCGTTTTAAGGATTTTCGAAGAAAATGGCTGCACTTGGTATACCATGGTAGTTCTAAAGTCAACAGAAAACAGCCATATTTAACATTTATAGCTATAGAATTTGCATTACCTAATCTAGTTTTCGACGCTGATCCAGAAAACGATAGCCTTTTTTCACTCCGATTGCGCCTGCATGACATACTTACTTCTGAGAACCTTGCTGTCATACACTAATTATCTGGCTAGCCAGGACATAACATGGTCTCTATCTGATGCAGTGTTTCCCGCTGATTCCGATTATGACTTTTATTTTTGCGCTGCGATAGCGCAGAAGAAAGTTATAGGCCTCCAAAGTTGTATTATTTGAATCAGGAGAGCACAGATGTTTATGAAACTTAGGAGGCCTATATACTGTAGGTATGGCCAATGGTTTTCAAAAATTCACGCTACAGCAAACAAATTATGCTTAAACCGCAGATAACATGACCGGATACGATAATTTACGCAAAAAACCGCACTTGATTCCATGAAGAATTAGAAAAATGCGATCTAAAAACATCCGTCTGCGAAGAACTTTTGTATGGCGCACTTGGTTCCATTTTTTATTATGGGTAATAGATTTGAATAAATCGCGCTACAAGCAAAAATTTATGCTTAAACCGCAGATAACATGACCGGATGCGATTATTTACGCAAAAAACCGCACTTAATTTCGCGAAGAATTGGAGAAATGCGGGTTCAAAACAGATTTTTTAATGAAACAGATGGTAAAAATCCGGTGATCAACCGTTTTTTTGCGCCAAAAGTGCAGTACGGAGTCAGCAAACCGCTTTTTAACTGTCTGATTCGTAATCCTCGGCTCATTTTGGATCGTTTGATGAGTTCACGGCCACTGTAGCTCTAAAAGGTGGCAAGGTACAATTGCTTGAATGGAGGAGCCGAAATGTGCAAATTTCGCTCTGGACCGGTCACTTCAGGGAGGTGACCAGCAGGTCCATGCGGGCCGATCGGGCTCATACTTGGCACATCATGGTTTTTCATCAATTACTATTGAAGTGTCATAGAAATATCGAAATCCGTGATCTGACCTCGCCGACAAAGTAGGCGTTCCCAGGTGGCGTATCCAGGGGGTGTAGGGTGTACACCCCCATTTGCGGTGGAGGTAGGAGAAAGTTGTAATATAAGAATGATATGTAAGTTTTTTGTGCTCTGATCGAAGGTAGGGCGGGGGGGGGGGGGGGCTCCCTTATGAGACATTGAATCCTCCCAGAAATTGAAATTAAAACCTAGTCCATATAATTTAATTGTAAATTCAAATTCAATAGTTTTACATCTCTACTGCAGAGATAGCTATATGCGAACTTTGGAATGTGAGAATGGACAGTGGGTTGAGACGAAACGTGAGTTGTTGTTAGAAGGAAGGCAGGGTTTGAAAAAGTTAAACTGTATTGAGCTTCAGCTCAACCTATTAGCTCCTGGAGGTACGCCGATGGAGTGATCTATTATCAAGCGCCTCTATCAAAGGACTGGCATTCACATCAGTGGAGAGCAAAAAAGTTCTGCGGCGCTACCCTAGCTGTTATTCACTCGGCCGCTCAGAACCAGGCTGTGGTAACAGCGAGCGCTGGAAGAGTAGCTTGGATCGGTTTGCAAGTGGGCGGTGGTCTGGGTCCTTATCCCAATGCCAACCTGCGTTGGGTAGACGGATCACCGGTCGGCTTCCACAGTGTTGCTGTGTCGTCTCCAGAGAAAGCCATCATCAACCGGCTGTGGAAGTTGAACACAAACGATAACTGGGCCATCAACTGTCAGAGCACCAACTGTAAGCGCGTCTTTTGCATTGTAATCAACT
>JASANB010003438.1:0-12470 GCA_030248155.1 Sabatieria punctata
CCCAGGACGCTTATTTAGATCAGAATTGAATTTGTAAAAAGTGTAGAAACTAAATAAAGGCAAGGGGTGAGGGGGTAGCCTTTTCGGGCAGAAGATACTCCCAAATCCCGGTACATGTATGTACATATGTTTGAGTTGATGTTGTGTCTTGGTGTTGGGCTGAAAACTGCTTTTATTCGTATAAAAGAAGGGTTATATTCGACTCATTTGCAGATAATTTTTCCAATAGTCGTTCTCTTGAAAGCTTGCCTATAATTTTTCATCAAAACAGCATGAATCAATACAGCTCCGGTGCCGTTAAAAAAGGTCAACAAGTCACGAATTATGTGCAGCACATGAAAAGCCAGATATTTGTCCTTCTGAATGCCCAAGAAAGTCAGAAAGGACTTACTTCTCAACACAGCAATCGCGCCGGTTCCGCTAACTGTAAGCACATTCAGTAAAACCGTACCCACTAACAACAATCTGATCTGATTTTGCTTTTGCTTAAACTCAACTATGTTCATATGACCCATTACCACTGATGTATACTGAGTTTTCTTGTGCTTCAAACGAGAGATAATGCTCAACACAATCTGTGCAGCCAAAGCGCCAGCCCATAAAACATTGTGAAGCACTAGAAACGTTACGTCGGCCCTTACTACTAAGTTTTTCCAGAAAGGCGATAGTTTGGCCCAGTACCATAGAATAGGCAAGAAGAGATACAACAGGAAACTAGGCAAATAAATAGTAAAACTAAATATACAAATAATCGCCACGGCACGATTGGCTCTAGTTCTGTGGTCGCTTTGCAAGCGATGATAATAAGGCATGGTATTATACAAACTATCCAACCTATCCAAGATTAAACTAACCAAAAGGAGTTGATTAACCAGGCCTACAGATCGACTGACTATCTCCAAGCTCTGGTAGAAATCTACGAATTTAACCCCACAGTTGTAGAGTCGCCACTTGTCAAAATAATCCACCAACCCGCTAGCAAACAGCTGTTGCACCAGATTGACCGTTAAATCGAAGTAGATTTCGGCTAGATGTAGCTGAACCGCCGCGCCGATGTGATGTTTGGTCATTTCGCGCAGCGTACCCAGATTCACATAATTCAACAGAAAAAGCGTAGGTACAGCCAAAAGTGGAAAGTACTGCTGGAAAATCACGCGCACACCTAAACCGACGCATCCCAGTGGCGGGTAATCTTTTAGACAAAACATGCCGCGTGTTCTAGTTTTGGCAATGCCTCTGGTATAGGCGAAATAGGCGGAAACGAACTTTACGGCATCGCCCGGCACGCAGCGGCCGCAGTATTTGGCCGTGTTATAAGCGGCGTAATCGCGCGCGTACGATTTGTCTATTTTGCCGTTCTTGTATTCGGAAAGATAGTGGCGAAAGAGTTTCGGTCGACGGGTCAAACATGCCAGTGACTTGTAGGCGAGTTTAGAGGGCGAACCGTCTTTGTCTAATTCTTTCAAGGCGCATTCGATTTGCTGGCATTTCTTGAAACTCCTGGAAAAAAGAAAAGCTACAGGTTAGGCAATTGTTAGGCGGTCACTCACTTCTCTCTTAGAGGAAGGCTGGCTGAGGGAAAGGGTGGAAAAAATCGGTCAAATGTTGGTTTGGTGTTTGTCGATGTTTGGTTGGAGTAAACTGTAGTACAGAAATTTAAATATAGTGCTAAGTGCACTATAGATCTCATCGTTAATAAGGTCTAGTGGTACGTACCTACGTGAAAAGGATTGCGACTTATACAACTTAGTAACGTGGCGCTATTTCGTGAGCAAGTATTGCATGTATAGAGCGAAATTAAGCTCGGTCGTCATATAAAAGGTTTCATGAAGTTCATAACTAAATTGCCATTATTAAGTTCGGCCATTTGCGTGTTTGGCGATGTAACGTAATAACGAATTAATCTTGGCAATACAGTAAAATATTCAAGAGATTTTGAGAAACGATCCTAAAACAAAAGGTAATGTTTCTCAAAAGGACTAAAACTACAAACCTGGACCGATTCGCGTTTCACCAGGCAAAAATCGTTGCTTCGAGTGTAGCGTTTTATGTAAACAAATTCATCATTGTTACCACATAGATCATGAAAAGAGAAGATTTAATAAAATCGTTTTCCCGGCAAACTTTTACAAGTGTCTTCAACAGCAGCTGCATGAGGATTCTTGCGTCTGCAAACTCCCTCAGCTCGCGCGCAAATCCAGTCAGTCAGTTGTCGAATATCGGTGTATAAGGCGCGGCCGTACGTGAAACAACCTCAAACATAGACAGACCAGACCAGATACAATAGGTAAAACAGTCAGGCACTTAACGCCGTTTATGGTACCGACACCATATAAGGTGCCGGTACCATATATAGTACCCCTACCAATGGCCATGGGTGCCGGTACCATATATGGTACCACCACAGGCCCGGAACGTGGGGGTGCCATATAGGGTGGTACCACCACAAGTCCCGAATGTGGGGGTACCATCATACATGTAACAGGTCATCCGCCGATGGGGGAGGGGGGGTTGCGGGGGGGAGGGTCTGGCGCCGGCCGGGGGGGTCTGAGCCAAAATTTTGGGGGAGGGGGGGCACTAAAAAACGCTCAAAAATCGAAAAAATCGCAATTTTTTGGCTAAAAATTGCCAAAAATCGCTAATTTGGGCTGAAATACAGTTAAAAAGTGCTGTTTTGCAGCGATTTTGGCAATTTTTGTGTGTGAAATTGTAAAAAATTGCAAAAATTTGCTCGAAAATTTACTTGCCAGAAAAATCGGAGGGGGGGGGGGGTCGGTAAAATCGTCTCGGGGGGGGGGGGGGGCTGGCCTAAGTCGGGTGAGGGGCAGACCCCCCAGACCCCCTGTTACATGTATGGGTACCATATATGATACCGGCACCTTAAATGGTGTCTGTACCATAAACGGCGTTAAGTGCCTGACTGTAAAAAGCAACTTACTGTTCCAGTAAACTGAACGATGGATGCCTAGCAAGGTCCATCGGTCGGTCAATCTGTTATCGCGTTTCATCAGTCCTCCACCGATGTCTCCCTGAAATACAATAAAATCCCTGCCAAGCAATACAGACAAAACTGCATAGCAAAGTTACCCGGCAAGCGTTGTAGAGTGAATGGTAAGTGCAAACTGCATCTGAGGGGCACAAGTACCAACTGCCCGAAAAGGTGCCTTGGTAACAGGTTTGATAGGGCCGACCGAACGTAGCCATGGGAGTTCCACTGCTCTTGTATCCGAAGTCTACACAATTACAGCACATTCTGACTCGCAAAACAGCACTGAACTGAATCAGTATTACAGTCAGGAACTTAACGCCATGTAAGGTACCCGTGCCTAGGGGAGGGGTAGCATAAATGGTACCGGCAATATACAGGGTCCGTCAAAAAAACAACCTAGCAAATTTTTTACTGTAGCAACCGCAAATCTCAACCGATTTCAATGAATCTTATTTTAAATGAAAGATAAATAAATTTTTTAAAGATTGGCGAAACTTTCATTAAGATGCTCTGCTTACCGTATAGTGCTGTTTATAGTACCCCCTATTTATAGTACCCGGGGTACTATAAACGGCACTTAGTGGCATTTATAGTACTCGGGGTACTATAAATGGAGACAGAATTTTGTTCTGAAATGAGCTGTCATAATTAGAAAGCGTCCGAAAAATACAGTATTTTTGGTGGTAAACCTTATTTGTATGAAGAAAAACAGTAGATAATGCAATCATAGGGATTCTGATGTATGTATGTAACCTCAAAGTTTACTGGCATGTTAAAACCTTACTTCACTATGCAGCGAAAAACAGGTGCCGTGGCTTAGGCTTAGGCTTAGGCTTAACCTATTTTTTTTCATCAAATCGGTAATTTGAGCAAATAACTTCACATACTATTGCTAGTTTCTTATAGAGCAGATTTCGTAGGTGCCATATACAGTACCCGGGTACTATAAATGGATTCAATTTTATTTTCGCAAAACCCTAAGTGCCATATATAGTACTCGGGTGGGTACTACGTATAAACAACACTATACGGTAGTTGCTGAGATATTTGCCCTCAAAGCCGAAACAGATTTGGTAAAGAACAAGAGCGATTCCGTTGCACTTCACAATAAACAGATTCCTACTGCTGAGGGCTAACGAGCCTTTGCTGGTGAAGTAAACCGAGCGAGCGCGTGTTTCCCCAATAAAGCCTCCAATAGCCATCAGCAGCACTGTAGCAGGAATCTGTTTTGTTATGAAGTGCAACGGAATAACAAAAATCCCTTTTGTTAATTGCCAAAATCACTGTTTGTCTTTGAGGGCGTATATCTCAGGATCTAATCAGAGTACATTAATAAAAACTTCAGCAATCTTTTAAGAATGTATTTATCTTTCATTTAAAGAAGGATTCATTCAAATCGGTGGAGATTTGCGGTTGAAACAGCGAGAAATCTGCGGGCATGTTGTTTTTGGCGGACCCCGGAATATGGTACTCCCACGTTAGGGCTCTGTCCCTATCTTCGGGTTCTGTGGTGGTACCATACGTATATGCCCACGGTACCTCATAGGTACCCCTACCTTCGGGCTCTTTGGTTGAACCGAAAAAAATGGGTTGCGGTAGTCAAAATTCGGAGGAAATTAGTGGGTGAGCCTCATACATGGGCTTGTGGTGGGTCTGGACTAGAGACCTGCACGGGCCGGGCCTGGTGGCCCTACACAGGATTTTTAGAGGATTTCAGCCGGGCCGAGCCACAAAAATTGCATTTTCATAAGGGCCGGGCCGGGCCCGGGCCGCAAAAATTGGGTTTTCAGGACAGGCCGGGCCGGGCCGGGCCGTGAAAAACGCGGCCCGTGCAGGTCTCTAGTCTGGACATGCATACTACAGTACTCAATCCAACGGAACCATCATATTCAGGGTAGTGGGCTGATTTCCCAACCTGAAAAATTGTCGATTTTCTCTAGAAAGTGAACAAAATTTTCGAGGGAGGGCGTGAACAGCCTGAGGGAGAGGCCTTGGTTAGCGAGCGGGAGGGTTAAGCGCCCCCCAGACTACTGTTATTTTACTACAGTATAGTAAAACAAAAATTTGTAATAGTACTACTGGCATTGCAAATAATAGTAAAAAGTAAAATTAAGAGCCGATCCGATCCGATCCGATGTGCGGGGGCCTTACGGCCTGCGATCAGACTCGAGGTCCATTCCGCTACCCCCGTGATTCGTCATCTCGGACGTTTCCCTTCTATCACTGCCAGCCACTCTAGCCATGCTGTTGTGTTGGACGTCAGGTACTAAGAAAGTCCCTGGCGCGTTGACGTCATGGTGATGTCGGCTCCCAACGTCCGCTAGGTCCGCCCCTGCTGTGAGAGAGGCCCCCCGGCCTAGTTGGTTTCCATGGACAACTCCTGACGTCATTGATCTTCCTCCAATGTGGCATGCTGTAGGAGCGGCTTCGGTGCAACGGCAGATCCAGTCGGTTCCCATTTTACCTACTCGCTGTAACCAGCTTTCGGTGGCCTGGGTGGAGCGTTGTGCCGACGACCAACTCTTTGCAGCAAGAAACTTGCCGCGCCGAGAGGATGAACCACTACAACCGCTAGGGATGCAGGGGCCGCCGTGACTCAGAGGCAGCAAGCTACCCACTGAGCCAACGACGCGGCAATTAAGAGCCATTAGTAAAGTAAAAATTAAAATCAAATTAACAAAGACCGTCAATACTGGTTTACTAGTTTTTGGTGAATTCCAGCCAAATTCTTGATCAATTTTGCAATAAAAGATGTGTGGGCGCACTTTTGTCTGTCGAATTTCCCACAGGCTTGTCTCTAAATTTCTTGGGAACCTCGTATCATAATCAAATTTAGCAGCTATTTAGCAACAACATGAATTAATCATAAGATCTTAGCATCACTGATGCAAAATTGCCTCTAATGACTAGTAAAATCGTAGTAAAATAGTGTAAAATTAGTAAAATTATTAGTAAAACAAAAATTAGTAAAATCGGAGCTGCTTGGTAATAAAACAAAAACAAAAATAAAAATTAAATTGAAGAGCTGAATTTGTAGTAAATTTAGTGAATAGCAAAATAAAAATCCACTAATAAAATAACAGTACCGCAGACCAGGGATGTGAGGTGTGTTTTTTCGGTGTTTATTCCGATTTTTTTCGAACAAAACCGGTCTTTTTCCTAACGATCGGAAAAAACATAAATCGCGGAAAAAAACTAAAGCTAAAATAGCTAATTTATGTAATTTTTCAGTTAAAATTGGAATTTTGCGATGCATAATAGGCCAGAGCCAGACTGACTCAAAGCTGTTAGAAAAACAACAGAAAATACCAAATTTGGCATGATAAAACAAAAAGGCAAACTGCTGTAAGACAATTTGCATATAGCGTTAATTGACAGAACCTGTCCTGTCAGGTAGGGAACGACCGGAACCGGATTTTTGGGTCCGATCGGAATCGGAATCGGAACTCAAGTACAGTTCCGAATCGGAGCTTTTTTGAAAATCGGCTTAAAATTTTGGAATAAGCTGTTTTTGGCAAAGAAACAGTGTTTACACAACCACCCTTTACAATTCCATGCAAACATCCAGTACAAATCACCGTGTCAAACGATAACAATGCATTAAAATCGCCTACTTTAAAAACAACAATTTTTCAACGTTTTCAGTAGACTGCGAACTGGTATTGGGTAGTGGGTGTATTGGGGGTGTTTTCCAGGTTTGGTATTGGGTTTTTTAAGCCCCAATGCCCAATGCTAATTACGACCTATTAAAATCGCTGTTGAACTGAAAAACTAACCTGAAATAAATCGAAAAGATTGA
Organism: Sabatieria punctata; assembly: GCA_030248155.1. Classification (NCBI taxonomy): domain Eukaryota; kingdom Metazoa; phylum Nematoda; class Chromadorea; order Araeolaimida; family Comesomatidae; genus Sabatieria; species Sabatieria punctata. The sequence goes on from JASANB010003438.1 coordinate 6,789, forward strand.
CCGATGATTACAGTAGGTATAGAAAACCGTTTTTGCGTTAATAAACTAAAGGTTAAGAATGTCTTATACTGTCCGTTTTTCTAATTAGTACACCAGTAATTAGTGCAATTTCTCTGTTCTTATCTAAGATAAACGTTTGTGATTCAATTGATATTTTCATTTTAGTGACACAGAATGTATTAGTACTGTACCCGGGGGTGCGGTCTGGTACACCCATTTCCGGTGGAGTAAGAAGAAAAAAATGTTGGATTACTAAACCACGCAGATTGTCGCTTGCACAGCAAATAAGACACGCAATAGTACGCAATAAATGGTGTTTGATTTCCTAAAAATTTAGCAAAAGTTCCGAAAAATTCCGAGACCTCTGAGTTCGGAGTCGGAATCGGAATCGGAACTGCCAGTTCCGATCGGAGTCGGAATCGGAATTCCGGTCGTTCCCTACTGTCAGGGACTGTTTAATGCCTGTTTCGTGATTTATATCTATGTAAGAAAGGAATTTCTGTTCTGAAAATACTCAGGAAGGCGCTAAAGCGTTAGGAATCATAAAACCAGGCTAGAATACTCAGAACTTGAGCAGGAGTTTTCCGCGATTTTGGAATAAACTGAAAAAAAACAAGCCGAGGTTTTTTCGGAAAAATATCCGTCCATGCCCCAGACTCACACAGACCCATGAATGAGCCCACCCCCAAATTTCCGATTTTGACTACCCCAAACAACCCAAACCCATTGTTTTCGGTTTAACCACAGAGTCCGAAGATAGGGGTACCATGTATAAGGTATGTAGGGGGTATCATATGGTGCTGTTTGTTACCTAATTTGGCGTTAATTGCTTATTGCGTTACTTTCTCCAAAGCCAAAAAAGTAAAACGGCCCTTCGTTCTGTAGGTCGGTCTCTGGCAGACAGATTGGTATAACGTTGAACTCGTGGGCAGTGGTGGAAGTCCGACTGTCTGGCAGTGTCTCTGAGACAGACAGCAACACCAGGCCGGTGCCGCTGTGGCGATGAACGAATTTCGGCCAGGCTATGTATTCTTTGGCCGCATCCACCTGGAGTGCGTTCCTGGCCATGTTCATGCCAGTTAGCTTAATTCGCTCTAAAACAGTCAGGCACTTAACGCCGTTTATGGTACCGACACCATATAAGGTGCCGGTACCATATATGGTACCGGTACCGTAGGTAGTGGTACCATATATGGTACCGGCACCATATATGGTACCCCCACGTTCGAGGTCTGTGGTGGTACCATATATGGTGCCGGTGCCATATATGGTACCACTACCTACGGTACCGGTACCATATATAGTACCGTCACCATATATGGTACCCCCACGTTCGAGGTCTGTGGTGGTATCATATATGGAACCGGTACCATATATGGTGACGGTACCATATAAGGTGCCGGTACCATATATGGTACCGGCACCATATATGGTACCCCCACCTTCGCGTTTTTCCGGTACCGGTACCATATATGGTACCACTCCGTTCAGATTTCGTACCATATTTGGTAGTGGTACCATATATGGTGCCGGTACCATGTATGGTACCGGTACCATATATGGTACCACCACAGTCGCCGAACGTGGGGGCACCATATATGGTACCGGTACCATATATGGTGACGGTACCATATATGGTGCCGGTACCATATATGGTACCACTACCCTCGGTACCGGTACCATATATGGTACCACTACCCTCGGTACCGGTACCATATATGGTACCGGCACCTTATATGGTGTCGGTACCATAAACGGCGTTAAGTGCCTGACTGTAAAACCACAACGCCTTTCCTTCACCAAACTTTGTTTGTTTAAGTTGCACTGTCCTTTCAGACTCCCTCTTACTCGAGACTTTCAATGGAGTGCCCTGTCTACAAACATCCGTTGCCTTTGCTGTTATGAGGTGCAACGCGGTTGCCAGTTACCTATTTGCTTTCGGTGGCCTGGGTTAGGCGTTATGTCGATACTTTCAACCAGTGTTGTGCCGAACGAAAATTTGCTGAATTTAGTTAGTAAAAGTTAGTTAAAACTTTTCAAATTTGAATCTAGTAAGTAAAACTTAGTAACTAAATTCGCCCTCTGAGTTTAGTAAGTTACTCAAAAATTATCGAGTTACTTGAGTTTAGTTAAAAGTAACTACTGGAAATCAGGCCTGATTAACTTCAAAATGTTCACTTAATAACAGTATTTCACATTATTTTCTACAAAAATTTCTAAATAGGAACGTTAGTTTTTCAAAAAAAGCTGCATTTCAGTAACCGATGGAAAATAGAGAAATATGAAGTTAAAACAAATAATTTTTCACCATCTGTTTAGCAATTTTAACCCAAATCGTCTATTTTAGTACTCAACCCTCTCCTCATTTAGACTCAATTTTCCCCTAGCTCAAACCCAGCCACCCCCTTTGTCATACAGTACATATACATAGACCCCTGTGAAGCGAATACCAAGGAGTATTCTGTTTTTGCCTCAAGCGTTGTTGGAGTAAGAACAGGTGAAACAGTGTGCTCACTTTGTGAGAGAGCTCCCTATCGAATAGAACCTGAATGAGACCACAGAATTTTTAAGAATGTAGACTCCAAACTGCATAGCATGTGCCTAAACTGAATGTTACTAAACTAACTAAGTAACTCCATTTTTTACTTAGTAAATTTCCTGAAAATGAATTTAGTTCAGTTGAGTTTAGCTAAGCGAAATCTGAGTTTAGTCAGTAAAAGTTAGTAACATTAACTAAACTAACTAACTAACTAACTAACTAACTAACTAACTAACTAACTAACTAACTAACTAACTAACTAACTAACTAACTAACTAACTAACTAACTAACTAACTAACTAACTAACTAACTAACTAACTAACTAACTAACTAACTAACTAACTAACTAACTAACTAACTAACTAACTAACTAACTAACTAACTAACTAACTAACTAACTAACTAACTAACTAACTAACTAACTAACTAACTAACTAACTAACTAACTAACTAACTAACTAACTAACTAACTAACTAACTAACTAACTAACTAACTAACTAACTAACTAACTAACTAACTAACTAACTAACTAACTAACTAACTAACTAACTAACTAACTAACTAACTAACTAACTAACTAACTAACTAACTAACTAACTAACTAACTAACTAACTAACTAACTAAATGTTTTACTTAGTAAATAAATAACTAGCTAAATTCAACCGGCACAACACTGCTTTCAACCGCTTCGAACGGCTTCCAACCCACAAACAACTACTCTCCCAGATGCCAGGGCCGCCGCGACACACGGGGGTAGCGTAAAGTACCCAAGACCAAGACGCAAAACTGCTATTAAAACTGCTTTACTTACTGCCCCCAAATCTGTCTATGTTTTTTTGAAAGTTGTCACTCCAGCTTGTGAGAATGTGCTTTTTGCTGATGAACACTCCCGAACCTATACAAGATCAATTAACCGTTAATTAGAAATTGGCTAATTAGGTGCTGCAGATACGGTAGCCCTGTAGTCCTCCACCGTCGTCGTAAATGCTCAAGCGGACGGGCCAATCAATGTTGGTGTTGGGCGGCACCCAGCCATTTCTGATCTTCATTCGCCGTCGTCGAGAAGACATGTCCAAGCGCTGAAAATTCTTGTTGTCACGACGGCAACAAAGACAATTGGTCACTGACTCCGTGACCACAGTATACTGCTGAGCGAGTAGCCAAAGCTGAATGCAAGAATAGAACAACCACAGTAACCAAACCGACTGGTAACACTTTCATTCTGAACTCGAGCCGTCTAGTGTCTGTTCAAATCAAATATCTGCTGCTACTGGCTTGGTTGGACCACCCTAGCGTTGTTTTTCAATAGTTAAACCTTTGATTATGCCCAAGTCAAGTAGTACAGGGTGATTCACATATCCCGCGGGGTTTCGCATCGCAAGCTCACTGCTCTTTTGTTTGTGGACCGAATCGGATGATTTTTGGACATGATAAGTTTCCGGACCTACTTAACATTTTACTCTTTCAAATTTCCGCTTGTTTCATCGCGAAATGTTTGAAAACGGGAAATACCGCAAGCTGAAAATTTCTACATTGGTGCTAGAAATATTTGGCTAGTGTTTAGGCGGTTATAACATTCATAAACCATTGCTGATTGACGCTTATTTGAGTTTCCAACACAACCTGGCGTTTTTAGCAGTTATCATAGCTTTTTCGGTGAAGGAACGTGCAAAATGTGCGGGTTTGTTTAAGTGGATCAAAAAGCACTGTGATGGTGTAGGGTGGGTTCGGTCTGAAATTTTGGAGAGAACGTCCCGAGAACGAGAACAGATCCCAGCATACATGTAACAGGTCATCAGCCGAAGAGGGGAGGGGGGTTGGGAGGTCTGGCGCCGGCCGGGGGAGTCTGAGTCCAAATTTTTGGAGGGGTTTGGCATTGGCACTAAAAAATGCTCAAAAATCGGAAGAATCGCAATTTTTCGGTTAACAATTGTCAAAAATCGCTAATTTTGGATGAAAAACAGATAATGGGTGGATATTTTTACGCGTGAATAGGGAGACTGGACAGATAGCTAGTACGGTGAGGCTTAGTCATTTCTGCAAAGGCAAACTTCTAAACGCAAAGGCGTGTCAGAGCCTCTTCTACTACTTTCATACGATCGATTACTCATCATTGTCCATCACACTTCCTCCGCTACGTAAAACTTTAGGTAGCGCGCAAACAAACACGGTGCGATCGAACGATCAATCCGGTCCTAACCAACCGAGTATTGCGACCGAGTGTAGTAAAGTGAACCAGTGTACCAAGGCAGCGGCTGAGTAAAATGCGCGCTGGCTGGTGTCTTTGGTTTATCCGTATTTTTCTTCCAGTAAACAACGTTAGACAGGCTTGAGATTGTTGAGCGCAGCTGAGAAAACTGGCAGACCCTGGAAATGGTTCTGGAAGAAAGTGAAAAATTGGTGTTGGAAAGCCCCGAGGTGAAGAGATACTGGAACAATGTTGCGCCTATCCTCCATAATATTTTGGTAGCCCTGCTCAATGCCAATCTCATTTCTTGGGTGGACAGGGAACGAATAGAGAACACCCAGGTAAAGAAGAATTGAAGAAAGATTTGCTGAAAGAAAACTGCTTCAGAAAACTAGTCCTTTGCGCATGGTCGCTCTGATTGCCCTACTAGCTGTCAATCTTGAGTCCTTAGACGAACTGCTTCAAGCTTTACGCTTAGATGACGGTACTGCAGACATTTCTAAAGACCTTCAGAAGCTTTTCGAGGATGCTTCAGGTACATTAGGTACATACTGCTCCAGATTTTAGACCTTTACTGTTTTTTGCAGTTTCATTATCAACAAATCACTTCGACGATGATGAAATGCGCGAAAAGACACGAGCCTATCTACAAAATTCCTGTGAGAATGTAGAGAAAGTTTGGATGAACCTGCTAGGAGAAACCCAAATGCAGAGATGTTTCGTCCCTCCAGAAGTGATGGAGATGAAGGAGGTGAAGGAAGAGCGAGATGGGAAAGTAGAAAGACAACCTCAGCCAACAGGCCAAATGATCACCAGCTACAAGCAGTTGTTCCAGTTAGAAAGTTTGGGGAGACTTTGTTCTTCTCGAGGGCAACCCTGGAATGGGGAAGACTACTTTTGTGAACAAAATCGCACTCGATTGGTGTTTCCGCTTGGACAATCCATCCTCTGA
>JASANB010003439.1:0-49611 GCA_030248155.1 Sabatieria punctata
CGACTACAGACGGATTAATTATAATTTACTTACCAAATAATTTACTTGTATTAGTAAATTTCTAAAAAATATAGTTATAATTAAAATTATAATTTACTTAGCAACAGTAGTACGTACGTAGTTTGAACAGGCCTGGCTGGGCTTCTGCCCGGCGAGCAAATTTTGAAAATTTAACCTTCAAAAACGCATTTAAGAGTCATTCTGAGCATAAAATAACACAGTTTTAGTACATTATTCATTAGCTTATCATATTCTTGCCTCATTTTTCCTTCCAACCTCCGTCACAAAGGGGGTGTACCCATCCTACACCCCTGGGTAAGCTACTGCCCGGGGGCTCACTATTGGGGCGCTTAAAGGTAGAAAACCGGTGCTGTGCGTCCGTCTTTATTTATGTACATGTAAGTAGTTTGATTGCAGTATTACCCGTTTCTTATCAGAAAGAGGATCGGACCGCACCGGCGCGGGAATATTGGAAATAACCGATGGTGGTCATCCCAAAGAAGAAATGGTATGATGAACCAGTTTGGAGATATTTAAAAATCTCGTTGGTTCATGAAACAAGATTGGTGGAGTTTAAATTTCTGTAGACAACTGTGAGCCAATCAGCTTTGCATAAAACATCTACTAAACATTACATGTACACGTTACTGTAAGAGCATGTTTTCGTAATTGTAATACAGTCAGGCACTTAGACTTACCGCCATATAAGGTACCGGTACCTTATGGTACAGGTAATAGCACCCCCGATCTGGGCTCATGTCCCGGTATGCTCAAGCCCGTTTCGCAAAAGCGATTTTGCAAGATTTTTGGACGATTTTAGTACAACCGGAATGGGCGGGTTGCCTGGCGCAAAATGTCCTCCGGGCGAACTCGAAATTTGAAATTCTGGCCCTGGCCGCCAGAAAAAGCGCCCCTAGACCTAGTTCGTAGCGACTACTAACTACAAATTGAAAGACTACTAACTGCCTGACTTTTGGGGAAAATGAGACTACAAATTAACTCTAACTACAAACTAAATCCGCTGACTACAAATTGACCACCAACCATACATGTACTAGGGGGGTTTGAGGGGTTACTCCCCCAGCTGGAAAGGCCAAACCCCCCTCACCCCCCCGAGACAGGTTAAGGGACCCCCCCCGACCAAAAAATAAAGTACTAGTGGTGGCTCCAGTATTAACAAACTGGGTCAGAAATCACTAATTTTTAGCCTAAAATTCACTTGAAAAGCCTTTGGAAACCGAATTTGGCGCTTCCACTGCTGATATTTAAGAGAAATCGGTGTTTTTGGAAGCCCTTTTTGCCATTTTTTGCTTGTTTTTAGCTCTAAAAAGCTATTTGGCAGCTTAAAATTGCGATTTTTAGCATCCTTACTGAAAAAAACGTGCTAAAAACGCATTTCCAGGCGTTCTGGAGCTTTTTGAAATTTTGGACCCCACCTCTGGACGAAACCCCCCCTCGACCCCCCATCTGAGGAAACCCCCCCTACCCCCCTCCCCAGCAGGTCTGCCCGGAGCTGTTACATGTATGCCACCAACTACATATTTTTTCGTGCCGAGTTTATAATCTCAAGTCTTGAATCGGTCTGTGTACTAATTGAATGTTTGAGATGTGAATTAGTTGAGTGGATCAGAAGAAGTCTATGTGAGTTCTTGTCGAAACTACTAATTCATACTTAGCGGACGATGTAGTGCTTCATATTATTCCGAACCAATTCACATAGCTGATAGATTTGTGTTGCGCTTCCAGAAGAGACACAACTGGTTACCTTGCTCATAGGAAATGAGGGCTCTCGCATTATTGCTGGTCTACCTATTTCTTGGTGTCCTTGGTCTCTGTCACTCTGCTTACGATGACTACGATGTACGATAAATAATCAGTTTTTTGTAGTTATGATTCGCTAAGATAGCTCGCAAACTTTGTTCATTTAGTTTTCTGTTTTTTTCTTTATTCATGGCCTTTTTGCTTCATTCAAAAGACGCAATTATGTACGTACTGTACGCAAATCAGGTTTAAGAGCAGGCTGGGTCTGTCCCCTCCGACCAGCAAGCAAGAGTATGTGCCTACGTAGACCCCTAGATCACCAACTCCTGCCTTCGTTGTGGCTCCTCCGACTTTGCATGATTGTGTGGTTATTATCTTATTAATAGTTTACAATTTCTTAGAACAATTGCTAAGACATTGCAATACACTCTATTTTCGAAATTGACATCGAGATACTTAGTTTGTTGATTTAACAGTCAGGCACTTAACGCTGTTTATGGTGACGGAACCATATAGGGTGCCGGTACCATCATATAGGGTACCCCTACCTCCGTACCTTCGAATTCGTTGGTACCGGTACCGGTACCATATATGGGACCACTCTGTTCAGATTTCGTACTATATATGGTACCGGCACCCATGGCCATGGGTAGGGGTACCATATATATGTAGTGCCGGTATCATATATGGTACCACTACCCTAGGTACCGGTACCATAAACGGCGTTAAGTGCCTGACCGTTTTTTATGCGGACAAAATATACTGTAGCTACAGTATTTTGATTGCAGAACTACCCGTTCCTCTTCAAACAGTTGCACAGACCAAACTGGGACTGGAACTTTCGAGATCACCGATCGGGTGCTCCACAGTTGAAAATTGTCATGGTGGACCAGTACCCATTTGGAGACATTCCGATAGGCTAAGAGATTTGAACATGATCTCAGCTAGACATGTACTATATTCTATTGAGCTTGTGCTAAAACTGTTTTATTTTATAGCTTGTCTAGGTCCTATCTAGTAATACAGGCAAACTACAGTACAGTTGCATTAGGTGCAGCCGACAACCAGCTTCCAAAAACCCCCTAGGCAGTGAAACCAGAGCGACCGAATCACAATCAATCTCTACAAGAAGAGACCGTCAATCGTTCCTTTAGGCTTGAGAAAGTCATAAAACTGTCGGGCACCTGCAAGTGGGTCACGTAAACAAGAGGAAACCGGTCTTACAGCTCACTCACCACAGCTCAGATGGCAGTTCTTCAGCTGAGGATCCATACCGGTCGAAATGTTCAGCACACCGCACACAATTTGACTGGCTTGTAGGCCGCAGTACTTTGCAAATGGACGAGTCAGACACTCCAGCCACCGTTGCCCGTAGCTGAAAAAAACCCAAATTAGCGGCTGTCCATAACTACGACGTTCAGAGAGGTGGTGGGGTTGTTGATTGGACGTCGGAAAACGTCGCAGGGGTGGGGGGTTGGTGTCAAAAACGTTTTCTAGGTGCCTAGGAAGCTTTTGTCCATTACAAGGAAAACTCAAACCAGTTCAACCGCCGAAATGATAGGTCACTGTCAAAAAAGTTTCTTTTTCACAGCTTCTACAGTGTCATGTCGATTTAATTAAAGACTTTCTAATCTCAGACACAGCACCAAGTTCAGTCGGGGTGGGGGGGGGTGTCAGGCAAGAACGCTGTAGGCATACATGTAACAGGTCATCCGCCGATGGGGGGAGGGGGGTTGGGGGGGTCTGGCGCCGGCCGGGGGGGTCTGAGCCAAAATTTTGGGGGAGGGGGGTTGGCACTAAAAAACGCTCAAAAATCGAAAAAAATCGCAATTTTTGGGCTAAAAATCGCCAAAAATCGCTAATTTGGGCTGAAATACAGCTAAAAAGTGCTGTTTTGCAAGCGATTTTGGCAATTTTTGTGTGTGAAATTGTAAAAAATTGCAAAAATTTGCTCGAAAATTTACTTGCCAGAAAAATCGGAGGGGGGGTCGGTGAAATCGTCTCGGGGGGGGGGGGGGTCTGGCCTAAGTCGGGTGGGGGGGCAGACCCCCCAGACCCCCCTGTTACATGTATGGCTGTAGGTACTTTTTAGGAGGGTTGTGCTAAAACGTTTCCAAAATTTTGAATTTTTGAACGTTGTAGTTTATGGACTGCCCAAAGTGATGGAGAAGAGAAAAAACCGACTTACCGACAAACATGTTCAGGGTCCTCTTTTTTCCTTTTTCCGAACTCATCCTCGCATATGTGCAGTTCCCTCTTGGCTTTCGTTTGCGTACTATTCAGACAGTCCCAATTCTCGAGGATGACTAAATAATCAGATTTGTACACACCTACCTGTCTAACGTAATGAGAGATAAATTGAGAGACAAACTAACCCTTGTAGACTTTGGTGCACTGGTACTCAATTTCCTGAAGTATCACCTTCAGAATCTCTGCATCGTGCCGGGTCAGACCCATCTTGACCAAATTCGAAATATCCGTACAGGCGTCATACTGCCTTTCGCCAATGCAGCCGCCGTACTTAGGGGTAAGTCTATAGTAATCTGTCATATACTGTATTTACACACATTTAGTGACATGTACCTATACACAGTGACCGAACATTTGCGAGGTGAGACCAAATTATACATTAGGGAAACAAACCCGCAAATAAACTTGAATCCGGTTTGATGTCGTTGATTAATTATATCCTGCAGAAATTGACCGAACTCCTGAACGGTTTTCGGCTCCGACTTCATGCCGAGTTCTTTGACAATGGCCGAATTGCAGCGCTTGAATTTAGCAATGTCGCATTTTATAGGCTTTTGGTTCGTCCCAGCATTCAATTGGTCCCCCGATAGTACGAATCGTGTAATCCCAAAGTGCGGCATCTCAGCAATTTGGCACTATACCACTGTGGCTAAATTGCAACACACTCTATGTACCTACTGCCCGGCTCCCATCATACTACACATACATGTAACAGGTCAGCCGCCGATGGGGGGAGGGGGGGTTGGGGGGGGTCTGGCGCCGGCCGGGGGGGGGGGGTCTGAGCCAAAATTTTGGGGGAGGGGGGTGGGCACTAAAAAACGCTCAAAAATCGAGAAAAATCGCAATTTTTGGCCTAAAAATCGCCAAAAATCGCTAATTTGGGCTGAAATACAGCTAAAAAGTGCTGTTTTGCAGGCGATTTTGGCAATTTTTGTGTGTGAAAGTGTAAAAAATTGCAAAAATTAGCTCGAAAATTTACTTGCCAGAAAAATCGGAGGGGGGGGTCGGTGAAATCGTCTCGGGTGGGGGGCAGACCCCCCAGACCCCCCCTGTTACATGTATGATACTACAGTCATAGCAGCACCCTGTCTGTCTGTCTGTCTGTCTGTCTGTCTGTCTGTCTGTCTGTCTGTCTGTCTGTCTGTCTGTCTGTCTGTCTGTCTGTCTGTCTGTCTGTCTGTCTGTCTGTCTGTCTGTCTGTCTGTCTGTCTGTCTGTCTGTCTGTCTGTCTGTCTGTCTGTCTGTCTGTCTGTCTGTCTGTCTGTCTGTCTGTCTGTCTGTCTGTCTGTCTGTCTGTCTGTCTGTCTGTCTGTCTGTCTGTCTGTCTGTCTGTCTGTCTGTCTGTCTGTCTGTCTGTCTGTCTGTCTGTCTGTCTGTCTGTCTGAGTTCAACTGTCCTTTCGGACGGATAGCTAGCTCAGGACACCCCTTGCTCTTTAAATGGGTAGCGAAGCCCTTCCTACAAACAATCCTCCCATTTGCTGCCATTAGGTGCAACGGCAGCGCCGGTTGGGTTCCCATTTACCTACTGGCCATCATCCGGCTTTCGGCGGTTTGGGTAAACTACTTTCAGTCGCTTCGACCGGTTTCGAACCCACAGGCAACCGCGCTCACAAATGCCGGGGCCGTCGTGACACCCAAGATAGCGTAAACTACCCATGACCAAGGCGCGTCTATTGAATTGTATCCCGATTTCTATACTGGAAGGTGAGAACAGAGAAAGAGAATTGGATTCAGTTCGGAAATTAGTGCACAATTGTTTGCATAGTGTGGTGTGAGACGTAGCTTATCGAAAACAATTACTACCGATACATGCATTCTTTTAGGGTATAATAATCTAACTTAAAAGGTGCAGTGCACTACGTATACATACATACCCAGTGTTAGAAGGGAAAATGTCTTGAGCGACATCATTCTAACAGCCACAGTGGGATGGAGATGCGCAAAATACTAATGACAGACGGCAGCCAGAAAGGAAAGTTTTTTTTAAAAAACCGGTCTGGCTAGACAACCGATAATCAAGTCGTTGAGTGACAGAAACTATCAGTCGGGAATCTATGATGAAATAGTTTTTAGCTGTCCCCGGCGGCGCTGCGCCCGACCCGGGAAAATTTTTCATCACTACTGTTTTTCCGTCTAGATGAGGCCTCAGTCTGCCATCAAGTTTTCTACTTTCTTATGCCGTCCTTGCTTCTTCTGTCATTACTTTACATTTGCTAGTTGTAAATCAACAATAAGCATGCATTACTACAAACTGAGCTCAAGTGTCGTTAAAAAGGACAGAATATAATACACTTTGTGTGTAAATGGAGACAGATTTTTATTCTGAAGTGAGCAGTTATCAGTACTTCACATACGTACAATTGTTAGTTTCTTATGGAGTTTATTTTGTAGAGTGCCATTAGGGCAAAACTGACTTTTACGGGCCCTAACAAAAATTCAATATTATCTACCGTATTCAGTTGACTCTTAAGCCTAAGCAAGAAAGTGATTAATTAATATAGTGAAGGGACCCCTAAAAGTCAGTTATGCCTGCCATTAGTATAAATGGATCCAGTTTTATTTTCGCAAAGCCCTAAGTGCCATTAAAAGTACCTACGTACATTGTACCTGGTACGTACTATAAACAGCACTATACCGTAGTCAAGTACGTACAATAAAGGCACAGTCGCTGTGAAAGGAACACAACCGTTCGTTAGTTAGTAACCTGGTGCTTTACATTTTCATTTTTCTAGCTAAACACTAAAAACAGGCATGAAACAGTGACTGACAGGTCGAATTAATAAGCGCGATATGCAAAATAGTAGTTTGCTTTTTTGTTTTATCGTGCTAATTCTGGTCTTTTCTGTCGTTTTTCCAAACAGTTTCTAGTTAGTCTACCACATTATAAACAACAAAAGTCCATTTTTAGCTGAGCAGCAGTATTCGTTTGAATTGTTCCCCAATTTTTGTTTTTTCCCGACCCATATGAACGCGTTTTTGGGAAAAAAACATCGAAAAACGCACACCTCACATCCCCGTATGTAGTGGAGCTCGAGTTGCTGCATGCGGTAGAGAAAGACTAATCTGCGCAACACAGTCTGAACACTAGTTCCCGCTTCAGAAAAAATGAGGTTTTTCTCTATATTGCGATTAAATTGGGATGACTGCAGAATTCGATTCTAGAGTCTTTGGGGAGTTCAAAGATCTTTTATGACATTTTCAGACAAGACTGATCCGGAGAAACGCATACAAAAGTCAAAGTGGCACAGATTAGTGTCTACCCCAGGCCGGAGCTCGAGCTCCTCTACAACTTTGGTCTTGAGGCCCAAGATGCTCCGATGTCTCTAAATAAGTTATTCGCAAAAAAACCGTCAGGTCGCACCGGCAAATACAGAAACACAGACTAGTGGTTGACACATTTTACGCTGATCAGCCAGCGTGCTGCGCATTGGCAGTGATGATGTGGTGACTAAGATGTGACTACAGACGTTGAAAACTCTACATACAACTCTCTATTCTGTCTTGTAATTCTTTAACCGATGCCAACAGCAGGTCAAGGTCTTCAAACTTCATCCAGCCGTAATTTAGGTTGCTCAGTTGCTGCAGATGAAAGTGTGCCTCTGAAAAGTTTGCACCATTTTCATCAGTTGACTCAATTGCTGGTTGTTCGTCACTGCCCATCTTTAGAAGAAGCAGTTTTTCCACCAGCAGGGTGGCAAATGCAGTTACTGAACCCGAAACCATTGCACCAAAAACCCCTCTTAATGTCCAAAGTGCTAGTGGTGCTGTGTCTGATGAATGTTGATGCTTACCACACCCTTGTTTTCCATCAGCTGCATACTTCTGCATGATAATTGAATAAAGATCGTACATCTGAATTATGGCCTTGTTGATTTTGTCTGTCCAAGTACTGTTTTTTGCAATCTTCAGACCAACTTTGTAGACGGGAATATCAAACAAGGTGACTGCTTCTATGTTGCAGGCTATTTTTCGGGCCCATACGATCTCAACCTCACTGGTAGTGGGTTTGACGTATTTTCCTAGGGCTACTTGCTTTATCAAAGCTTCATAATTATTCTCTATTTTCACTGGGTTCTTGTCGATCGTTTGAGCCAGTGAAACAAGAGACGAGGTATTGACAAATTTCCAAGCTTCCAGTATCCAGGGGTCAGGGTCATGCGTAATCATGGAAAACTCTCTGTCTTCTAACTTCTGAATCAGCTCATCCATACTGGTGAACATTTGCTTGTGAACATCGGTGATCAAATGAGTTAGCAGTACGCTTCTGTACAAGCCTGAGAAGAAAACGCTCATAAATGAAGTTATGAGCAAAATAGCTGACATTTTCTTGCTCAACCTGTAGGTCAGACGCAACGCAGTTACCGTAACTGCAATCAGAAGCCAAACCTGCCAGTCAAATACCTTTACAACGCCCCATACATCGCTGTGGAAGTCACTGTCAACCATTTTAACCAAAAATACTGGCCGCAGTTGTGCTACCGGAAACGAGAACTCAAACCACTCATTTCTTAAGCGCAGTTGTTTTCCCAAACTTGTTAGCATGTCAATTTTCCCAGTTCGCAAAGCATGTTCGGCATCCTTTTTCCTTGAGAAGAAATTGATTGTGTAGTTTACGTTGAGAATTTGAATCAGATTCCACAGGTATTCAGCCTTGATTCCTGGTCTTTCGCAGTGATGACGGGGTTGAAAGTTGAAATTTGCGCAAGAAGCTAGATTGTAGCCTTTGTGAGGATAGTTTCCCACGCGGAAAACCGACATTTTTATAGCTGGTGGACAAAACTGGCAATTAAAAATCTCTGCTCCATTTATTTGCCGAAGCTCTAATTTCTGCTGTATCAAATGGGTCGTTCATTACAGCCATGGCCATATACCTAAAAGCTCTAATAGAAGGCTTGTTTGTCCTTTGTTTTGTTGGAGCATGGCTTCTAATGAAATGCTTCATTGCGCAGTAAATGCAAACGAAGCGCAAGTTCTCCGCTGTTTTCTACACCGATGTACAGTCCCGATCTCAAACAGCTCAACCAACTACCAGAATTGGACCAGAATTTGAACAACAGCCAGACATCCTTTGTACACCTTTGTTGGCACTGTTTGTGGGGTGCCGGCCGGCGTGTAATAGTGTTGGTGAGTTGGCCGGTATCTGGTCTTGTCCGTCCCTAGCCCATTATAAGCGCGACCCTATTGTTGGACCAGTTTGTGACCGCGCGCCCATTGGTCTTGTTGGCCAATTTGCCCAATTCTGGCTGTTGGCCGAGCTGTTTGAGTAGCTCTAGGCGATATTTTAATGGCTGCAGTTGTGAAAGATTGCAAAGAAATGGGACAAAATACTTGCCAAACAAAACGCTAGGTCTGTCTGAGGGTGGAAGCATGAATTAGAAGATTTACGGTAATAAATAAAAATCCTAGCAGTTGGTCACCAATCAAAGATCATCGGTTTCTTTCGCTCTTCAGATCGTTCATCAGCAGTTGGTCAAAGATGGTCAATTGGCCGAGAGCTTTCCGTAGCTCTTCCATAGATTCCAAATACTTCATTCGCTTTTCCAACCAGTAGAGGTCCTCTATCTCTCTGGACACTTTGACCAAAGAGGGCGATGCCCATCTCTTGCTTCTTATGGCAGCCGCCAGACCCCACACGAAGCAAAGGAACAGGATGGAGGACGTCTTTTTCATTCTCAACTGAAAGCAAAGGCAACACTGTGTTTACGAAATCTTCGACCCGAACAATTGGTAAATTGCATAAGTTCTTGCGCTTCAGTGGCTTACGATGCAAAGCTACGTCAAAAGCGCTAAGTTAATATAATTTAGTTAATGAAAAAGCGCACGGCCCAACAACGAAATTCGATCAGAGCTCTGTACGCAATCGAAGCCCATGCAGCTCCAATCTGTAATGGTTGACTACGAGCTTCTTAAGCCATACATGGCTAATCATTAAGCCACGTCTGTTTTACGTCTTCTTTTCCAGCAAAAACCATCTAATTCATTAGCGTCCTCTATTCAAACGACAACATAACAGCTCCGTTTTTCTTGAGAACCAGCCAGATAAACAGACGGACAGGAATAGATTGTTTTGATACGTATTAATCCGTACAAAATGGGGCTTCCGCCGGCACAGTTGGTGTAGTGGTTTAGGCCGCAAAGCGACTGTGCGCGTGCTCGTGCGCTCATCCACTCGGATGTCCACTCATCACTCATCCACTCGGGCAAGTTTCTAGTCGCAAAGAGTTTGGTCGTCGGCACAAAGCCCCACCCAGGCCACCGAAAGTTGGTCACAGCGAGTAGTTAAAATTGAACCGACTGGATCTGCCGTTGCACCGAACCCGCTCCAAAGCATGCCACGTTGGAGGAGAAGATCAATTACGTCAGGAGTTGTCCAAGGAAGGAAACCGACTAGGCCTGGGGCCTCTCTCACACCGGGCGCACCAAGCGGACGTTGGGCGCCGACATCACCATGACGTCAACGTGTCAGGCACTCTCTTAGTACCTGGCGCCCAACAGCATGGCTAGAGTGGCTGGCAGTAATAGAAGGGAAACGTCCGAGATGACGAATCACGGGGGTCGAGAAATGGACAACATAGGTCTGATCGTAGGCTAGCCCCTATTATGAAACAAGAAAGTGGACGTTTTCCTGCTCATCAAAATTCTCTGCATGATTGTACCAGTCTGAATGACGGTGAATACAGTATCCGTGCTTGTCAGATCGTAAATTAATGAAACGCGTTCCCCATAAATAGGGAGATCACTACTTGCACCGATTAGTGTTTTGAGTGTGTACATTTTGGCCTTTTTTTGTACCACAATGGCCACCGTCCTTGGGCTTGTACGAATATTGTTATGTTTATGCTTAATCGATAGGAAATCGTCATATCTACCCAAACGCCCGTGGGCAGACATATCTGTCGGCGGACTCGAATGCTACGATTGTTTTAGTAAGTGGGGGTTACGGGGGAAATCGGCCGATAATCGATGAAGTAAGGCGATATGACGAGCGCGTAATCTGAGATAGCATGCAGTAATTGGTTGTGGATGTGCTGGTGCATAAAACAATAATGTACAAGTCAAAAGTAGTTGTCTGATACCGGATTTGGTCATATTTGTTAAAGATTTACAATTTGGGTGCGCACGTTTTACATTCTTTTGTTCAAGACCAAAAAAACGTATCTAAGGTAAAGCTGAATATAGCATGCAGTAATTAGATGTTGATGTGTAAAATAATAACCAGGAGATCGTCAGCAGTCGTTTGATACCACATTCAAAATTCTGTGTTCAAAATTTGAAATTCGAGTGATCTCCCCAACTGAGAACGATCGCAAATTGCTGTCTCCCTGAAGCCATTCCAAAGTGCGGACTAGAATAGGAGTAAATCGAGTACTAGAATTCCCGCCATCTGCTATCCGTTTTAAATTTTCATAATAGTACATGTATGGCAGAGAAGATTGTAAAAAACGAAGATTTTTCGCTTACTTTTCGACATAACAACTACTTTTATAAGCTCATTTATGTCAAATTCAAGCGTGATTTTGCATTGAAATTTTGCAAAATCAGTCATAAACAGCTGGATTTTCATTTTATCAACAAAATAGCTAAAGACCTCTTCGAATTTCAGTGGTTCACTGGCAAGCTACGTAGTATCTTGATTTCAGGAATTCGTTCGAAAGAAGAGTTCTCTAATTTAAGCATCAGCAGCACACTAGAACCCGAATTTTAGCAAAAGAAACCTGCATATCTATCAAACGTCAGTCTGTGCTTTATTGCGTGAAATATGTGGTTTAGGTTACAGAAAACATGAACATTGCAACGCTTTTCTTTGCTGTTTGCTACCATATTCCAACGAAATTTAGACGGAGTTTGTCATATAACCTGTCTCTAAACAGACTACCAGGATAAAACACTCTCCGGTACCGTGAAACAATTAGGTTGGTTGTAGACAGACTTTTATCAGCCAAATATGTTAATTTCATAGACAAGTGATAAATCTTAAACAACCTTGTGTTCAACTTCAGGTCTGTGTTCAGCATTGTAATCTGTGTGCACGAAACACCTCTCCACATCTTCCAACCGCTCAATTTTCTTCTGCAACGTTTCACTGATATCATGAGCTTGATGCAGTCTCATCTCAGCGTCCAGCACCACATGCAGCTCTACCAAATACTTACTGCCAAAGTGGTAGGCAAAACCGGTTTCAATGCAGCAGATTCTGGGGTCGTGTTCAATGGCAATCTTCAGAATGCGCTTAATGAACGAATCACCGGCAGTGTGGCCGCTCATAATAACCGTTTGACGATATCCTACAATAGCCCAGCTCACAGCTACATAGACGCTGATGAGAACAGCGCCTGCGGCATCGAAATAAATCAGGTTGTACTCATAGATTGACAGTTTGGCTGCAAGAACAGCCAAGCAAAGGGCGAGCAGGTTGCATAGGCAGTCATTTCGATGATCGACAGCGATCGATGCGACATCAGTGCCTTTTTCTTGGTACTTGTAACAAACCAAAGCTAGAACTAGCTTCAAGACTACTGTAGATAGCATCAGACTGATTGAAATCCAATCAAGATCCAGCTGCGAATCTTCAAAGGTTGCGTTCTCCGATTGATTTGCGCTTTTGTTCGCATCAGTAATGACCATTTTCACTGCTGTCGTTATCACTTGAGCGCTGGCGACTGCTATTATGACTGATATAATGATAAGGGTCAGTGGTTCCAGTCTGGTACGCCCTCTAGGGTAGAGATATCGATCTCTGGATTTGATGGCTCTCATGGTTAGATGAGCCACCAGCGTCTCCAATAACTGCAGCAACGTTTGTATGGCACTGCTTCCCAATGACATTGACCTGGACAAAACAGTTGCTGCTACTTTTAGCAGCAAAATCAGCAGATTGGCAGATAAACTGATAAGTGATAGAAGTTTGACGCATTTCTTATTCTCGTCCGTTTCCGCTTGTCTATCTTCGATCTCGCGCAAGTCGGCCTCAAAGCTTTTGGTCAGCTCGTTTTGTCGGCGGTAATATCGTCTTAGTTCTCGGGTCATGGGAATTGACTCTTTGGCTGAGTCGTTTGGATCAGTGGCCATAATCTACTTTGTCTTATCGTTATAAGAACCACTTAAACTGCACGCAAACAGAACTCTGAACTGCCTTCGAAAGCCGGTTTTAGACTGTCAAATCGAGTTGCGCACACTTTACACATTGAAGGACGCAAATTTTCTTTAGTACGTTTGCGTTTTCTGAACGAAACTGTGTCACAGAACAACTGAACAGAAAATTGTATGACAGTCTGCCACGTAACGCCGTTTATGGTACTGGCACCATATACGGTACCGGTTCCTATAGGCTTGTACAGTACGCTATTCCATATACATACAGTACGGTATTCCATATACAGGGTGCGTCAAAAAAAACAACCCAGCAGATTTTTTGCTGTAGCAACCGCAAATCTCAACCGATTTGAATGAATCCTGCTTTAAATGAAAGATAAATAAATTCTTGAACGATTGGTGTAGCCTTTATTAAGATGCGTTGCTTAGTTCCTGAGATAATTGCTTTAAAAATCAAAACAGAGATTTTGGCAGTGAACAACAGAGATTAAAACAACCCAGATTTTTCACTGTAGCAGCCGCAAATCTCAACCGATTTCAGTGAGTCCTATTTTATATGAAAGATAAATTAATTCTTGAAAGATTAGTGAATCCTTTATTAAGATACGATGCTTAGTTCCTGAGATATTTGCACTCAAAGTCAAAACAGATTTTGGCAATGAACAAGAGCGATTTTTATTATTCTGTTGCACTTCATAATAAAACCGATTCCTACTGCTCAGGGCTAACGCAACGAGGTTTTTCTGGTGCCACACATGCTTGGTTACTTCATTTGTAAAAGTCTTGTTGCCCCTCAGCAGTAGAAATCCGTTTTGTTGTGAAGTGCAACGTAGTGTTTCCGAGTAAATTTATTTTGAAATTAAATAACTATTAAATTGCTTGCTCAGCCTTCAGAAGAAAATAACTTGCTATTAATTTGCTTGGTACCCAAATTCTGAAATTTAATTTGATACAAATTTGTTATTTGATATGAATTAAATATAAATTTGCTAAAATGAATACTCAATTCCTGAGGAAACAGCTCAAAACCTGGGTCGTGTCAGTCCAAAATGGGTTGACATTTGTTTAGATGGCGACAAATCGCCTACAAATTAGCATTTAATGAGTTGATATCTTTGCTATAAGCATGAACAAGGTCATCTTTGGGCTGGACTTCTTGTTTTGTAGCCAGACTGTGGTTGGTGAAGCTGCCAAACCAAGCAAATTTATATCAAATTCATATCAAATTTATATCAAATTTCTAGGCCAATTTTACGAAATTTAATATAATTTTAATTTGTTTGACAGTCATCGCGAGAAAATTAATTTGTTATTAAATTGCTATTTACTTGGTGATTTTGGCCAAAACAATTTAATTTTGTTATTTAATTTTAATTTGATCGGAAACACTAGTGCAACGGAATCGCTCTTGTTAACTGCCAAAATCTCTGTTTTGAGTTTGAAGGAAAATATCTCAGGAACTAAGCATCGTACCTTAATAGGGCCTTCGCCAGTCTTTCAAGAATTTATTCGTCTTTCATTTAAAGCAGGATTCATTCAAATCGGTTGAGATTTGCGGTTGCTACAGCAAAAACTCTGCTGGGTTGTTTTTTTTGACACACCCTGTACATACAGTACGGTATTCCTATGTTATTCCTATGTTGACGGACAGTACCATATATGGTACCAATGCGAAAGTAGCTGTACCGTATATGGTACCACCATAGTGGCGTGGCCCATCGTGCGGGTACCATATATGATACCGGCACCATATATACTGCCACTAGCATACATGTAACAGGTCATCCGCCGAAGGGGGAGGTGGTTGGGGGGTCTGGCGCCGGCCGGGATGTCTGAGCCAAACCAAAATTTTGGGAGGGTGTTGGACACTAAAAACGCTCAAAAATCAAAAAAATTGGAACTTTTTTGGCTAAAAATCGCCAAAAATCGCTAATTTGGCCTGAAATACAGCCAGAAAGTTCTGTTTTGCTGGCGGTTTTGGCAATTTTTACGTCTGAAATTGTAATGGTAAAAATTTGCTCAAAAATTTACTTGCCAGAAAAATCGGAGGGGGCTCGGCGAAATCGTCTCGGGGGGGGGGCATCCGGGGGGTCTAATCTAAGTCGGGTGGGGGCAGACCCCCAGACCCCCCTGTTAGATGTATGGCCACTAGCCTAGGTACCAGTTGAATAAACGGCGTTAAGTGCCTGACTGTATGAGAAATACAGTATGTTAAAGTACAGTTACAGTACAGTTAAAGTATGTATGTACCACGTCCAGAAATTAATTAGTATTTTACAGAAGGTAACCCCATCCCTCACCACTTTCCGTTCTTTAAATAAAGCACTTCAACATCTAGACTTCAGTTTCAGGCAGTTGCTGTTCTTTCTCAGATTCAGCATGAAAGTTGTCTGGCAGTGTTTTGTGCTTCGTTTCCGGAATAAAAGTAAAGCACAATCCAAAGGCTGCAGCCAGAAAACAGGAAACAGCCAGATAAGGAAAGCCAATCCACACATTCTTCAAGTAAACAAGCTGAGGAGCTATCGCGCTTGCGCCGGTCCTTAGCACATCCACGGCACTGGTAGCCGTAGCTCTAATAATAGTCGGAAATAACTCAGCCTCCAGTTGGTCTTTCGCCAATCCGCCCACACTAGTGCTCACTCCAAACGCAAACAAACCTATGAAAGTGGTAAGAAGGTGCAACTTTGTACGGTAGCCGAGACTGTACACCGCAACAATGCTCAAAAGACAAAGTAGAGCTGTTCCCAGCGCACCCAGCAGCTGCATCCGCCGTCCAAACCATTTCGCTTTGCGGTCCACTAAAATGAGCAACGGCGTCCAAGCACGCAACAGTCCAAATAACGCAACATTGAGAAAAGGGCTGCCGGCTAGGTCGGTTATGTTCATGAAGATCACGTTCCACACCAAACTGACTGACAGTGAAGTGGCAGTGAGGCAGACGGTGAATTTTAGAAGGGTTTTGTTGCGAAAAATTATGAACAAATCGGACAAATGGGCCTTTGGGTCTTCGCCAACGTCGATAACGTGAAGTTCTTCGGCTGAGAAGCTCACATTTGACTGTCCGTTCACCTTAGCAATCCTGTTCAGGGCCTTAGCTGCTTCTTTGAAGCGTCGTTTCTGGATCAGCCAGCGTGGACTTTCTTGGATCAGTAGAAGCATCAGGATCCAAGTGGGCACGCTTAGAGCGATGTTTACATAAAGCATGTAACGCCAATTACGAGTTAGATACGCAACCAAGCCGGCAAACTAAAATCACTAAACTGAAATTAGTGAAAATCAATATTGAAACGCTTTACCGGGAAAGCCAGAATCCATTGCGTAGCAAAGCTCTGTAGAAATCGGTATTTCTTTCCGACAGTTTCCATAAGAAGTGGAAAGAGGGGCATAGCGTACATAGGGTAGACCACAGACATAGCTATCTGTACTATTAGGAAGAACTGCCAGGTTGGTGAGAAAGCTAGGAAGAAGCTTCCCACACAGGAAGCAAAGACGCCACTAATCACGGGAAGTTTTCTGCCATATCTGTCCGCTAGCTGACCTGTGACTAAGTATCCAGGTAAGTAGAGGACCCATGTGAGGCTTATGAGCATCCAGGGAACTGAGACGTCTATACAAGCCCACTGGAATTCTTGATAAATCGAGTAGAAATTGCTTTCCACTTTGAGATTAGAACAATTTCTCAATATTGTGCATTGGTCAGTGGTGTTCGAAAGTCCTTGGCACACGTACTTTGGTTTCAGACCTCCAATGCTGGTAAAATTGGAGACAGAGTCCAAAACATGCGAAAAATTCAGCAGCTGCACCAACAGAAACACCAATCCATTGTAACGGCCGTAAGGACTGAGTTTGTCAAAGATGACATCGAATTTCTGCTTTTTTTCCGAAGTCAAAGCTCTAACTTCCGCTGTTGACTTCATGGCACTCTCGTTTATCAGCAATAAATTTTTAAATTCAAACGTGGGAAGAGTGCAGCTTTCTCCTTATCAGTAGAGGAGCGGCCAGACAAACAATTGCCAGAGATTCAAATCTGACTCATGCAACATGTCGATAATCGATTTTGCTCCGGTGCTGTACAGAAAACCTGGGATAAGCGGTAACTCAGACGATTTGTGCGCAAGTCCGGCTGAGTTTCTGCGACAATTTCCGAAGCATAAATTGACCTCAACCGTTGAAGCTCTGAATGATGGCACAAGAGAGAGAGGAGAAATCCAGACAGTTACCAATTGGTCAACTGGTCAGGTCCTGATGATCACTGGACATGACTTACTGAAAATACTGGCCCAGATTGAGGAAGAGAGCAGAAATACCAACTACGCCTATGACGAAATATCAGTGGAGGTAGGCATGCGACAATTATTTTCTCTTCTTTTTGCATTCCTCTTGAATAAACTCGGTCGGTCGGTCGGTCGGTCGGTCGGTCGGTCGGTCGGTCGGTCGGTCGGTCGGTCGGTCGGTCGGTCGGTCGGTCGGTCGGTCGGTCGGTCGGTCGGTCGGTCGGTCGGTCGGTCGGTCGGTCGGTCGGTCGGTCGGTCGGTCGGTCGGTCGGTCGGTCCGTCAGTCGGTCAGGCGCACGGGTCTGTCTGTCTGTCTGTCTGTCTGTCTGTCTGTCTGTCTGTCTGTCTGTCTGTCTGTCTGTCTGTCTGTCTGTCTGTCTGTCTGTCTGTCTGTCCGTCCGTCCGTCCGTCCGTCCGTCCGTCCGTCCGTCCGTCCGTCCGTCCGTCCGTCTGTCCGTCCGTCTGCGCAAATTTCAGTACCCGCTCATTAGTGTCCTTAAACGGATAGGGTACACCCGTATCATATGTCATTAAGTACCTAACACTCTGTTAGCTTCAGTCCGATTCGAAAAGCAGCTCAGTGGCAGGACAGCCGGCGGAGACAAAGTCAGAAGTTGCAGTTACATCGGTCCATCGACGTCGCCTCTTTCTTCTGGGCGGTTTGGCTATTGCCGCACTTCTGATTGCTGTCACCATCACTTGCTTGGCTATTTTTCTCCATCACTCTAAGTCTTTGCCACCAACTGAAATTTGGTTGCTTGAAGGCTTGACAGAAGAAAATGACAACCACACACTAGAGCGCTACTTTCCGCATAATTCCAGTAGTCTAGTGGAGTACATGCCACCCCAAAAAGGCATTGTAGCCGCAATTCTTGGCACCAAATTGGTCATAGCAGGTGGTTGTTGTCCAACCAGCCATGACCCAAAAACCTCGACTATAGTGTTGGATTTGAGGTCTGGAAACTGGAGCAAAGGGGCCGTTCATAAACGACGTCGTTCCAAAATCCCGATTTTTCGGACCCTCCCTCCCCCCAAAATCGCCTTGCGTCGTTTCTTGGGGACCCCCCCCCCCTACGGCGACGTCGTTTTCGGTTTACCCCCCCCCCCCAATAAAACGGCAGTACATAGAGTACTGTGACGTTTTCTTGTTACCATACTGCACAATCAATAGAATAAATCCCTACAACCACTCTGGGAAGCTTTTCTGTATGAAGAAACGTTTGACAGAATGTGCATAAATCGAAAATAATGTAATTGAAGTACCCTAAAATTCCGAAAAAAGCGACGTCGTTTTTTGCTAACCCCCTCCCCCTCCTGGTGCGTCGTCTATCGTCGCATTTCAGCCGACCCCCCCTCCCCCCCTCTGGAACGACGTCGTTTATGAACGGCCCCAAAGGTCCTGCAATGGCTGATGGACACTACACAGGAGCCGGTACAGTGGTCAATGGCCATCTATATGTGTGTTCAGGACTGAACGATGTAGATTACTTCATGCTCTCACAAATCTGCGAAGTGCTTGACCCTGAAATGAAAAACTGGACTTCAGTTGTCATTCCCTCCTCTGCTACGCGCTTCAGTATGGCCTCGGTTGCATTAGACAACCAACTGTATTTACTTGGGGGTTTTCTGTCCGTTGAAACCAGCACCGCTTTAGTGGACCGGTACGATTCGAAAGCCAAGAAATGGACTTCTGTTCAACCGATGAACGAAAAGCGAGCCTTGCTGGGGGTGACTGTGTTTGAAGGTCAGATATTCGCCTGTGGAGGGGTCAATTCCTACCCCAGAAGGGCACTGAACACCTGTGAGGTTTTCCATCCGGACAAAAACAGTTGGACTTTGATTCAGTCTATGCCCTACTACCGCTTTGGTTTCTTCCTGCAAACTGTCGAAAGCAAAGTGTTTGCATTTGGGGGACGAAAGTTTTTGACTGCTCAAATTGACAATGGTGTGTCGTACTCAGTTGACTCTTTTGATGGTCAAAATTGGAAATGGGAAGCCAACCTGACTACTCTGATTTACAGTGAATCATACCTGCTTGTACGTCAGCCTTAGATAAACTTCGTATCAGTCTCGTCTCGTGTTGGCATTTTAAAGTTATCAAACAACAAAATGTCCTATCCATTCGAGCCAGTGCTAGTTCCAAGTGACCCTACTGAAGTAGCATCTACGCCGCTGGACTTTTTGCGAGCTCTACCGCAAACTAAACTCAGCCAAACTATCGAAGATTTGAGAAGCGGTAGAGAAGAACGAACTAACGTTTTTACCATCACTAACGGCAGAACTGGTCAAAAGTTGGTTTTGAACGGTTTCCACCTACTGAATTTTGAAGCTGAGATCCGAAGAATCAGAGAGAACTCTTCTGATGTTGATGATGATACAAGCTATGAAATCGCATCCGAAAGTATTACAACTGATAGTGGCTCGCCCGTTTTTGAGGAAGTTTGTTTTGAAGAAGAGCAAGAACCCTGTACCACGTCTAATTCATCAGCTGGAATTTGTCGAAAACACCTGCTGATCTGCCCGATTTTCTGCGCCTTCGCTATTTCTATAGCATGCGCGATAATTGTTCCACTTTTGGTCAGAGAACCTGAGAGCGAACCCAAAGATGTCAAGCGTTATCTAAGCGGTTCTTGGATTATGTTGATTGGTGGATTTCCAAACGAACTAGGAATCGAGCTCTATGGTCCTCTCAAATCTGAACACAAATTTCTCACTCTGCCAAATCCTGTCAGTGGTGGCCTGGCTGGAGTTTTGAAAAACAGTTCTATTGTGATTACTGGAGGTTGTTCTGGATTTTGGTCCCATGGCGACACGACCACAACCATTCTCAATCTGACATCAGGGGCATGGCGCACTGGACCTGAAATGTTAGACGGACATTGCAGAGGAGTGGGTACGGTATTGAATGATCGTTTTTATGTCTCTAGTGGTTATCGCAACTCATCTCTCTTGTCCGACTCTTGTCAGTACTTCTCACTGAGCTCGCACAACTGGTTGAACTGTTCTGCCCCAAAAGACCAAAGGGTACAGGCATCTGCTGTTTCCTTGGGCAACAAGTGGTACGTATTTGGCGGATACAAATTCACCTATTCCTCTATGACCAACAGCGTTGAGGTTTATGACCCAGAAAACGACTCCTGGGCCTTCGTGGCACCTATGCTACAAAAAAGAGCTGATTTTGGAGCAGCTGCATTTGAAGATTCGGTTGTAGTTTGTGGCGGTAAAGGCTCAGACTCAAATCCATTGAACTCGTGTGAAATCTATGACGCTGAAGCGGACTCGTGGTCCTATTTTGCAGATCTTGCGCATTTTAGAACAGCACTTTGGCTAGTAAACTTCAGGGGAGATATGTTCGCGTTGGGCGGTACGCAGCAAGTTTTTCACGAAAGCTGGGCGGGCAACTGGAGCTCAATTGGTTATAATTCTGTGGACTTGTACAACTCCAGTGTAAACGCCTGGCAAAAGTATGGACTGTTAAAAATTGATAAAGTGAACAACTTTTGTGCTGTGGTGATATATTTGTGATTTTTTGTTCTTTGGTGATTAAGAAGAATCCTAATATAACAGCATACAGGAATCAGCTGGCTATAAGTGGATGCAACTGAATTTATATCCACAAAAATCATGCAATGAATCTATAGTGCTAGCCAATATAATCTATAGGCCAGAACAGAACAGGACCATCATCAGTGGCAGCCAATATCTACATCAATCATCAGTGGTAGCCAATAGTGGTAGAACAAAATATTTGTTTAGGTTTGACCCTCGCAGCTGTGGCTGTTGGATGATTGGTGCAGTTGCCGCAAAAATTGTGAAATTGCGTTGGTTGGCAGGATGAGACTTGACAAGTGCGTATAAAATGAGCAGTTTATCTATCTCTGCCGGAGTTGGATTTGGTAAAGACATCAAGACACTGATTAGAGGCGCCATCGTTGCTTGGTTGAATACATAATATCAAGGAGTTGTACGATCGCATTGGCACGTACAAAAGATGTCTTTATCATAACACCTCTAACACCTGTAGTCTGGAAATATTCGTCTTTGATTTTCCTTTTGAACAAATTGCAACCAGGGCTTTGCAATACGAAGAAATGGAGCCGTGGATGCAGAAATAAATTAAACTCAATGGGGTGTGAATGTGATCTTTTTGCAGTGCACAGAGTAAATCAATAGTTCCAGCTCCTTGGCATTGCCACACAGTACAGGTCGTATGTAACTGTTGATTGGGTATACCGAACCCATACCGAAAAAAGGGTATTTTTGGGAATACCTACCCAATAAATACCTACCGATTCCAGGTATTTTAATAAATACCCATACCTGGTATACCGATTATTTTGGGAATACCCAGGTATTTGGGAACCTGTATTTTTGCCCAGCTTAGTGCCTTTTTATCGAAAATTCCCTATGATCACTTTGTTTTCTTTGTAATTTTGCATTTTTAGGGCATGCACATTCTTTTACGACATCCCTCCAAAATATCGAATTAAAAGGATTTTTACTTCTCTGACCCAATTCCCTGTCCCAAACTTGTTTTGTCATTAGAAAGCGTTGGGCTAGTTTTGGCTTAACTTCACACTGCTCCTTAATAATCAAATCTCTATGTACTTGATGTACAGTACATTCACAATCAACAAAATAGCCCCGCGTTTTGTCACTGCTCGTTAGAATTGAATACTGTACACTAGCAGGCCTTAGCTCTACAGTACAATGGAAGCATTTCTCTTAACCAAAATTATTTATAAAAACAATTTTCACTCCAGTAAAACTGAAAAATAATTTAAAAAATTCGTAAAATCTGTAAATCCCATTGATTTTTATGGATTTTCTAGCCTCTGACCTTGGAAATGACTTAATCTATGGCTTTGTAATTAGGAAATTCAGTGTTTTGACTTTGTAAAACATTTTCAGCAAATACCGAATAAATACCGGTATACCGGTACTTTTGCGAATACCTACCCATACCGAACCGATTCCTGGGTATGCCGAAAAATACCTACCCATACCGAACCGATTCCTGAAAAAGCCATACCCAAACAACAGTAGTGGTATGAAAGCCGTGACACGACGTTTCTAACGCTGACTAAACCTAAAGGTGTGATTTGAATAAGTCCTATTCATGCTACGTACGTACCTTTAGCTAGTCATTATTCAATTCTCCACTAACTGATACGCCAAGTGTTACGTGCACACGTGCCAAGTTTGCGGGCTTTTACAGATTTCTGTGTTGACCGTCTGTTGTGAGCAGATTTTACTTCAATTGCTGCGTATCTTTACAATACTCAATTATAAGAAGAACGTCAAAATATGTTCAGAACTCCCGATTACGAAAGAAACATATTCGCAAATGCCGACGATTTCAAGTGTTGTTTCGGAACCATTCATGTAATCAAAGGCGCTATGCTTACCGGGTTTCTTGACACCATTTTTACTATTATCATATTTTGTAAGTTTCTGTTAACCAAGCCAGTCGGATTAACAAAATTTTGGGTTTTAGGCTTTTTGGTTTGGATGACAATTGAATGGTCTGCAGACTTACCGAAAGAAGAACCTTTTATACGATGGGTAATAACTGGGTTACTGGCATCAATGATTTTGCTTGTTCTTCTGCAAATAATCAGTCTATGTCTGCTGTTTCTTGGTGTTATCAAGAGATACTCTAATTTACTACTGCCTTATATAGCTGTTCGCGTAAGTTGCAGTATGCTAAACTGTTCCTAAAAATATATACAATAGTTACATTTCAGGTGCTGTGTATAGTGAGCGCCACAGTTGTAGCCGGGTTCGGGACGAGTTTCTATATAAAATATTGCGATTTCAAGCTCGCTGCTTGCAGTATCAGCTATGCAATTGTCATCTTGTTTTACTTAGTTGTTTGTGCAGTAGCTCTGTGGTTTTTGAGAACCGTTATCAAGTGTCTGCGTTTTATCAGAGCAACCCAACAAGCTGGTAGTCAAATTATCGAGGTGTTTGATTAGTCCTGATTAGTACTGTATGTAGGTCACGTTTCAGTGTCTGCTGTTGGCCACTGAAGCCTTGATTTCTTTAATAAAGTCCGGTGATCTACGAAAACCGAATTTCCAGATGCACCTTGAACAAATAGACAATATGTATTTGTTCTGTTGTACTTTTGCCACTACACTATGTATATTACAATATCCTTTTGCATATAACCGAGTTTTTAACGTATCAGAAACTTTCTGGCTTTCCGATGCGTCTAAAACAACTCTGAAACGTCTACCTTCACGGTTGGCCAACTACGCCATATGGCGTTGGTATATTGCAAAGGGATAAAGGAGCATTCGACAAAGAAGTTATTCCTCCAGGCAACTTCAAGTGAAGCAAGAAATAATCTCAAGTGCATTAGGCAACTAGTAGCGCATTTCTTACCTATTAGTAACCCTGTTGCCTAACATAGTCAGGCCTGTTCTAGTTTCCTCTACGAAAAACTATTACAATGTAGTCACCTCAGTCTGTACCATTGAATGAGTGTGATATTTCTTAAGCCAACACTGTCTGATCGATTATGGCGCGTTCAGGTGGTGTCTGGGCTAAGAACTGTTTTCATCCATCACAGTCGCCCATCCATCTAAACTACTACGTAGGAGGTATATTTAGCGTGTGTTTTCATCATCAGTGCGTGATGAGTCATAAAATCGTTTTTGGCCAGATTCTGAGTCAGATTAACTTGACCGCATCAGTTGTTCTCCTTGTCAGTATTTAACCGGCCGATTTTCAAATATATAATGTGACAGTCAGTCTCCGAGCCCGTTCTACTCAGTCAAGTGGCTGCTTCTCTCTGCTGCACCCAGAAAAACAAATTAATTACGACGTCCGTTGCTAAGCCACCTTCACGGTTGCTAAGTCAAAAGGCGGTCGATAAGTCTAACCATTTCTCTTCGAAATTGTTTAACATACCGGACACAAAAGAAAAAATATAATCTTGCATTATGTTTCGTTCGATGCTAGCCAACGGGTAAGCTAGTCAGTTTACTGTTTGCGGAGTCATAAAGAAGAATTTTCAGAGAACAGGGTTACAAGCCTGCCTCGATAAAGTTATCCACGGGGGCCTCGATGCCCCTCTTAGGGCTGGGTACCTGGCTTTCTACGCCAGAAGAAGTGAAAGCAGCTGTTCATGCAGCTCTGGACGCCGGTTATCGATTGATTGACACGGCATTCGCCTATAATAATGAAAAGAGCATCGGCGAAGCTTTGCAGGAACAGTTTGAAGCTGGAAAGCTGAAAGGAGAAGACGTTTTCATCACCACCAAGGTCTAGCTACTCAGACTAAGATTAGGAACCACAGATAAGACCAAGAGGCCCGGAGACACTCCGGCTGGGCCGCCTACAGAGGCCCCGCGCCTCTTGGCCAGGGAGCCCAGGGCCTCTTGATTTTATCGACAGTCCGTTACTACAACTATGCAGTTTTTAGCTATTCTCTATGTTTCACGCTAAGGACAGAGTGGAATTAGCGCTGAGAGAATCGTTGGAAAATCTAAAACTGGATTATGTCGATTTGTATCTGATCCATTCGCCTTGCGCAACACAGGTTAACCGTTTTCAAAGAAACTTGTGCATCTTACAAATCGAGACCGTTTCAGGGAACAGACGGAACGGATGGGGGCATTAGGTCGACCATGAAAATTGGAGAAGACGGCAAACCTGTGCATGACGACATTGACTATTTAGAAACTTGGCAGGTTTGTCTGTTTGTTTGCTACTTCATAAAAGAGAGAAAACAGTTTATGCAAATTTAGGGGATGGAAGAGATGTTGGAGGCGGGATTAACGAAAGCGATTGGGGTTTCTAATTTCAATCTAGACCAAATGAAACGTCTACTTGAAGAATGCAACATTGTGCCGCACAACCTGCAGGTCATCTGTTCTTATTTGGCGGAAGAAACAAACTGATTTTTAGGTGGAATGTCATCTCTATTTTCCCCAATTTGAACTGCATGACTTTTGTGAAAAACACGGAATCACTGTTACTGCTTATGGTCCGATCGGTTCACCTGGTCGCGGTAAAGTGGCCGGCATGTTCAGCGAGTATTCTGTCTGCTACAGTGGAAACATTGAATAAGAAACTTTTTGCAGTGAAAACCTGAACATCAAACGAGATCTAGATGACGAGACAGTAGCTAAACTGGCCAAAAAGTACAAGAAAAGTCCGGCCCAGATTCTCCTGAGATACTTGATCGAGCGAAAACTGAGTGTCATCCCGAAAAGCACTAATCCAAAGAGAATTGTCGAGAATTTCCAGGTTATAGAATCGAGTCAAAATTTCTTGTCACTTCTTACCGTTTAGGTGTTCGATTTTTCTCTAACCCAAGCCGAAATGAACCAACTCAATGGAATTGGAGTCAACGTGCGCTTGTTCTTTCTAGGATTGTAGGTGTAGACGCTTTTTAGCTTTATTACATAAATAGAATTTTCAGCGGTGCCGGCAACAAAAACTACCCTTTCGAGGCAGAACTACGAGCAAAAACCACTTCAATCCAGCTCTCAACTGGAGCAGAAATGCCTTTGCTAGGGCTGGGAACATGGATGTCGAGCCCTGAGGAAGTGAAGGAAGCTGTACACACAGCTCTAGACGCAGGGTATCGTCTCATTGACACCGCATTTGCCTACTTCAATGAAGCCAGCATCGGAGAGGCTCTCCAGGAACAGTTTGAAGCGGGAAAACTGACACGAGAGGACGTTTTTGTCACTACCAAGGTCTCAATATAAAGATCTGCAGTATGATTCCATAGCCAAGTGCCATTTCAGCTGTTCAGCACCTTTCATGCAGAAGACAGGGTAGAACTGTGTCTGCGAAAGTCACTGGAAAACTTAAAACTGGACTATGTAGACTTGTTTCTCATTCACACACCCTGCGCAGTAAAGGTCAGTTCAGTACAAACTTCTTCTTCTTTTATTCAGCGAATTGCCTTGGCAATACAGCATCCTCAGGAGGACATACGAAGTACGCCAAACTGTACGTACAGTGACTTACGCCAAACTGTACAGTGACTTTTCCAGGGGGTGACAGCTGGGTACACCTCCCCTTTGCGTTGGAGGTAGGAAAAGGTCTGTCAAAAATAAGAGAAGCTAATGAATTATGTACTAAAGCGGTCTATTTTATGCTTAGAACGCCTTTAGAATGCGTTTTGAAGGCTAGATTTGCAAAGAATTTTCTCGCCCTGGCCGCGCAGAAGCCCAACCCAGGCCACTTTAGGGTACAAAAACTTGTAATTCCTCTTACTTTTATGATCAGAATGCCTTGTACACGTGCTTTTAAGGGTAATTTTGCTAAATTTTCTTACCCTGGCCCAACCAGGCACTTTCAAATTTTTACACCTTGGTTAAGGGTTATGTTTTCAAACTCAGGCGTGTTCAAAATTTCAAAATTCAAAATTCTTTCAAAATTTTTCACCCCTTTGCAAAATCCTAGATATGCCACTGAAGCTGTAGGTACAGTACTTTTAAACAAGGCTACGTAGATAAGACAACGAGTGCTAAAGATAACTTAGATCAGATAATTTTTGCTACAGTTACCCATTTGCGTGCAAAATAAGTCAGAAGTGCTTTCAGGCGTCAGAAGAAGTTGACGATCAGTATAGCGCAGTGTCAGCCTTTCAAACAGACGAAGACGGCAAAATTATCCATGAGCACATTTCGCTTATGGAAACTTGGCAGGTGGGTGGGTCGACTGTCCAGTTATTCCAGTTGGACTACTGTACCGCTGTCTAGGGCATGGAGCGAGTGTACGATCTTGGCATTACCAAAGCCATTGGAGTCTCCAACTTTAATCTAGAACAACTTGAAGAAATTTGTGACCATTGCACTATCGTTCCCCATAACTTGCAGGTTCGGGTTTTTCATTGTGACTCTTTTCTTTTTAAACAAACTATACTTTAGGTTGAGTGCCATCTATATTTCCCCCAGTTTGATGTGCAGGATTTCTGTCAAAAACAAGGGATAACACTGACCGCTTACGCACCAATTGGTTCTCCTGGTCGGGGTCAGATGACCGGCTGGTTTGATGAGTAAGTTCTCATTCCGAGTTTCTGTCAAAGACTCTTAGCTCAACAGTTTTCAGTGTGAACTTGAATAGAAAACCAGATTTGGAAGACGCAACCGTGGCGAGATTAGCCGAAAAGTATCAGAAAACCCCGGCCCAAGTGCTGATCAGATATTTGATTGATCGAAAAATTAGCGCCATACCGAAAAGCACCAATGCAAAGCGAATAGTTGAAAATTCTCAGGTAAAGCATTAATGATGCAAATTTATATGAATTACATG
Organism: Sabatieria punctata; assembly: GCA_030248155.1. Classification (NCBI taxonomy): domain Eukaryota; kingdom Metazoa; phylum Nematoda; class Chromadorea; order Araeolaimida; family Comesomatidae; genus Sabatieria; species Sabatieria punctata. The sequence goes on from JASANB010003439.1 coordinate 27,662, forward strand.
CAGTACAGTACGTACTACTTACCATTTAATGCATACCTTTTACCATACGTGTAACAGGGGGTCTGCCCCCACTCGACTTACAACTGTAGGCCAGACCCCCCTGAACCGCTGGACGATTTTTCCGCCCCCCCCCCAGATTTTTCTGGAAAGTAATTTGTTGAGTTTTTGCGATTTTTTGCAATTTCAGACACAAAAATTGCCAAATTCGCCTGTAAAACAGCACTTTTTAGCTGCATTTCAGCCCAAATTAACGATTTTTATCAATAAAATTGCGATTTTTGAGCGTTTTTAGTGCCGAACCCATCCGAAAATTTGGACTCAGTCAGCCCCCCACCCCGGCCGGTGCCAGACCCCCAACCCCCTCCCGGTTCGGCGGATGACCTGTTTGTTACATGTATGCCTTTTACATAATGTATGTATTTTTACAGGTGTTTGACTTTTCGCTTAGCCAAAATGAACTGAAAAAGCTAAACTCGATTGGGATCAACATTCGTCTCTTCTATTTGGAATTGTAAGTGAAAGTCCTGTAATACATTCCAAAACCTAAAAATCGCTTGCAGCATCGCCGGAAACCCAAACCATCCGTTCTTGCAACAGTGAGTGACCCTAGCAGTGTACGGTAGTCGCAAAGTTCCAGACTTCAGCAGAAGAAACAGTTTAACAAAAGAGAAAACAGTAACTTTCTGTCTTTCTTGGTGCTTTTGCTTATCTTGTAAAAGAAACTTTCTTCAACGTGTTATTTATTAGAATAGAAATAAAGTTATGTATGATTCTGTTGCTGTGCTTTGTTTAGATGTAAAATAGCATTTGCTTTAGTTCAACTTATCGTTTCAGATGCAAATGCAATTAGTCATAATACCTCTGTAGGCTTTTGACTTGTGACCAGTGTTATGCCTAGCTCAAATTTTTAAAACTCGGTAAGTATTCAGTAAGTAAACCAAGATTCTTTAAAATTCGGTAAGTACGAGTAAGTACTCAGTAAACAATTCAGTAAACTCGGTAAAACCTTCAACATTTAGAAATATGCTACAATTTATCTAAAAAGTTTCCTGATATAGCTTTTAGCTACTAAAATTTCTAATCGTGGTTTGTACCATTTCTCATTATTTGCGGTACTAATTAGCATGGTTGGAATGCCATAAAATGTGGACACAATGCATAGTGACCAGAGGCTCTAGTGGCTAGCTTTAGATGAAAAGTCTGGGAAAAATTTGTAAGTGAAAATTTGTTCTAATTTTCGTCATTTCCTCACAGTTCAGACCGATGCAAAAAATGTCAATCAAAATATACCTAATACAATGTAATAGACATAGTTCCTAATAGTCTTCACGTCTGATCAAAACAATTCTACCGCGCAAACAAAATTAGGATTATACAGGCCGTGATAATCGCAAAAAATTGCAAAAATTGTGTTTTTTGTTGTGAGCAGAGATAGATAAATGAAAGAAAAACTGTATTATTTTCTACACACATGCGACGAGCTACGTATTGCAGAAGCTTTTACTCAGTAAACAACTCAGTAAATTACCGAGTACCGAGTTTAGTGATTTTTTTCTAATTGAGTAATTCAAAATTGAAACTCGGTCGGTATTCAGTAAGTAAAATTAAGAAAAATTTTTACCGGTAAGTAAAAGTAGTTACTTTAATTCAAAATAACTAAGTACCGAGTAACTTTTACTCAGTAAATTTACTGGGAACAACACTGCTTGTGACCTACACATGTGGGCGCTGCTGCTAGCGTATGCTAGGGTTTCCGTAAGAATATTCTAATAATTAGGTATTTAACCGAATTGTAGAAGTCCTTTCTAAAAAGGCACGTAAATCTACGTAATAATAATAGTGTTCTAGTTGTTTGTAGGGCAATAAGCCATCCATCAGTGGCAAAGTTAGAGCGACAAGTTCAACGGTCATAGAACTATTTTGACGAGTTGTCCTTTGCAGCCATCATTCAGATGTCAGCGGTCTTATCGAGAGGCGTCCAAAACAAGCAGAGTTAGTCAACAGAAACTAACATTTCAGGCTTATCGTACGGACTTTGAAGTGAGATGTGATTGAAGACTGTCGTGTCAGCTCAAAACTCCTCCAGCCGAGCCGGCCGGCGCATTGTGCCTCAGTGCAACCGACGCAGAACGACCGCCCCGCTCGCCCGGACCATTCCAATATGCAGTTCGGCGTGCTGGTGCTCGTTCTCGCCGCTGTGGTAGGATCGCTGGCGAGTGAGTTCAACTCCCACCCTACTATTAGCTTTAGCTACTTTGTGTCTCTTTTAGTCCCCGTGCAGAGGTCAGATAGTTCAACGTGCAGCTCTAGATGTAGTGGTGAGTTACTGTAATGGTCAATCTCACTCTCAGGCAGACTGGGCAAAGGGGGAGCTGAAGGATTGACCCCCTCAGGCTCTGACCTACCCCCTCAGAAAGTTATGATAAAAGTAGACCTAGATTAGGTGTAAATGAGCTCAGAATAGCTTATTTTATCCTATATAACTTAGTAAAAAATAAGACTAAAAACCTTGATTTTCTAAAAAATCGGACTTTCTGGCTTAACACTCCCTCAACCCCTCATTAGCCACCGCTACCCTCAAGATTTGAAAATTTACCACCCCCGCAGCCGAAATGCTAGCCATCTCTGCTCAGAGGAGATCAAGTCCCGGCTGACCACCACAGACTAGGCTACCTAGGTTCAGGTTCAAGTCCACAAATATCAATTTTTAAACGTATTAATAAGTCCAGGTCAGTCGGACTTGCCAACAGTATTACCTACCCTTGGCTGATGGGAGATGGGCGGCAGTCAGAAACAGCCCTTTTACAGGAATCCAACACAAGTTCCGCTATCAGCCCGGCAAGTCATACGTGTATGACTTGGAAAGTGAAACCAAAGTGCAGCTAATCGGTCTGTCCGAATCCGAAAATACCGTACTCCAGAAAGCCACCGTAACCATCAGCGTTCAGAGCCAGTGCGAGTTCGCGCTACAGGTGCACCGTTCTATGCAAATTTTAGCCTTTCCGACAGTCTCTGCCTGTTTAGCTCTCGAACGTTGAGATCAGCGGTGCGCCAGTAAAGCCAAACTGGAAAGTACAACTGGAATCGCGACCACTTCGATTTTCTTTCGACGATGGCTTGATTTCTGCTGTCTGTCCTTCGCAGGATGAGCCCACCTGGACACTGAACGTGAAGCGAGGAATCCTATCCACTTTCCAGAATGCTCTGCAGGGAACTGGACCTCAGTCTAATCAACAGACCGAGCATGAGGTAGGCGACCCTTTTATGCAAATTTGTGTACGCTGAGATTGGTTACAGTATGACGTAAGCGGCTTGTGCCCTACCACCTACGAGATTAGCCAAGGAGGTCAAAGCATCTACCGGAAGAAGAATTTGCTAGCTTGTCGAGGCTCGCGCGGCAACTTCACTTCGCTCAGAGGAGTACCGTATGATGTGAACTCGGTAGGTTGGACTGTTGAAAATTTGCATAAAGCAGTGTTTCCCAGTTGCAGCCGACGCAACAAACTCCTTTGATAAACTCAGAGCAGTCCTGCCGGCACACGATACAACGACAGATTTTGCAACAAGCCCTCTGTACCGAAACTCATGTATTGAAGCCGTTCGATGGTCAGAAAGATACTGGAGTTCGCTCTAGTGTCACTCAAAAACTCCTCTTCAGACAACTGGCTGATTCCGGTAATGATTTTGCACTACTTTCCTAAGTCAACTAGATCCAGCAAACAAGGTCCAAGAAACTGAAGCCCTCTGGTTTTCTCAAGATTTAGGCTTAGGCTTAGACTTAGGCTTAAAGTAGGTTCAGGCTTTGACTTAGGCTTAGCCTTATACTTAGGTTTAAGCTTAGTTCAGACTTAAATTCGATCAGAGGCTTATGCTTATCTTTAGGCTCAGGTCAAGGCTTAGCTTTAGTTATGCTAGGCTTAGCCTTAAGCCCCGGCTTAGTCTCAGGCTCAGGCTTAGGTGTATTCTCCCAGGCTCAAGCTCAAGCTCAATTATAGGTCTAAGCTTAGGCTCAGACTTATGTAGGTCAAATAGAGAGGTGTTGGGCAACTGAGAATGCTGTATCCCCTCTTACGTACATACATGTATGTCATATACGTATGTACGTTTTGTGTTTAAAGATCCAAGCGCCTTTGAGCCAGTCACCGATCAGCAGTCGATTCAGTTTGACCATTCTGAACTCGAATCAGAACAATCGCAGGAAGCCGCCGGTTCCGCCCGAAACGATATCCAGTTCTACTGCCAGTTGGGCTCCCATGTTCGACCTGAGGTGAAAAGACACGTTATGCTTATTTTGCTCTTTGACCAATTTATTGTTATAGACACCTGGTGTGTTCACCAGCCTTGTGTACAATCTTCGTAAGATGCAGGAGAGCGAACTGCAACAGTTGTGGTTGGACTCCAAGCAAAACAGACAATGCGAGAAAGAGAAAAAGTTCATGCTGGATGCTATCCCCATGTGCGGCAGCGAAGAATGCATCTCACTGATGGTGCAACTGTTGCAATCGAATGTAAATTTGCTTTCTTTGTTCGACAGTGCACCATGCAACAGGCCACCCCCCCCCCGAAAGGTCTGTATTCTGGAACTAAGAAATTTTCAACCTAAAATTAGTTCCTAAAAAACAGTATCTATCGTTTTGCAAGGTTTCAAAAAGTCGGGCGGCTGGCTGATATGTTACCTATACAACTCAATGTAAAAATTCAGGAACTGACTGAAACCGAGAAGCATGTGTGGTTCTCATCCTTGGCCTTTGTACCCAAACCCACAAAGAGAATGGTAAAGGCTGTGCTACCTCTGATTGACTCGAAACCAGTCAAAGGTACGACCTAATAGTGCAGTTCAAGGGAATTGTTCGACATGGTAAATGTTCAGGACTTTTGGGAATCTCTTCCCTCGTCAACAGCTACTGTCAGCAAGAGCCTTTGTGCATGGAGAAACCAGAAGTGACAGAATTTATGCAAAAATTACAACGCAGACTTGGACAGAGTTGTCAGGCGCGTGGAGTGCAGCAGATTGAGGAGGTAATAATGAAATAAGAGACAAAAGCAAGCGAGTATGTCAGATTTGTGCTAATTTTCTAGATGGTCGTTGCACTCAAGGCAATGGGCAACGTGGGGCGCTACGGCAGCGCAGTTCCAGTGATGCAACGATGCTTTGAAGACGAGTCGAACCCCACGGAAATCCGCGTTGCTGCCATGCAATCCCTTCGCCGAATGCCCTGCCAACAGGACACTCTCAACTCCCTCTGGAACGTTTTTGAGCGCAATTTCTATGGATCTGAGCTGAGAATCAATGCCTTCCTTCAGCTGACCAGATGCCCCAACCAGGTGGACTTTGTGCAGAGACTGGAATCTGTCATTCAGAAGGAAACTGTCAATCAAGGTTAGTATACTTCTATTCATCACAAGAAGGTGCTTTGGGGTAATCGAATTCCTCACCCTGTCCATACATGTAACAGGTCATCCGCTGATGGGGGAGGGTGGTTGGGGGGTCTGGCGCCGGCCGGGGGTCTGAGCCAAAAATTTTGGGAGGGGGGTAGGGCACTAAGAAACGCTCAAAAATCGCAATTTTTGGGCTAAAAATCGCCAAAAATCGCTAATTTGGGCTGAAATACAGCTCAAAAGTGCTGTTTTGCAGGCGATTTTGGCAATTTTTGTGTCTGAAATTGTAAAAAATTGCAAAAATTTGCTCACAAATTTACTTGCCAGAAAAATCGGAGGGGGGTCGGCGAAATCGTCTCGGGGGGGGGGGGGGGGTGTCCCATCCGGGGGGTCTGGCCTAAGTCGGGTGGGGGGCAGACCCCCCAGACCCCCTGTTACATGTATGCCCCTGTCTGTCTGGCAATTGTTTAATAATCTCCTGCCATTCTTGGACTCGGAGAAGCAATGCACTAAAGGTGTCTTCAAACGAAATTCTATTATATGTATTTTGTGGTTGATGGAGTTCTTGGAGTTCCGCTGAGGTGAAATCCTAGACACAGTGATTGCTTCTCTTTTAGTTGGAAGTTTCGTCTACTCCTTCATCAAGTCCAAACGAGACAGCAATGATCCGACCGAACGCGACCTGCAGTCGCTTCTGCAGGATGTGCGCCTGCAGCGCCGCTTCAACCGCGATCCACGAAAGTTCAGCCGGTTCTACGAATTGGGCCACTTCAACGATCAGTTGAATGGTGGTGCTCAACTACAGAAGGCAATGATCTTTGAGCCGCACACTGCTGTTCCCCGAAGCGCTTATGCTAATTTGACTGTACATCTGTTTGGATCTAGGTACTAGCCCTGCTGGCAATCTCTATTCTAAATCTACTTTATTTTTCAGTGTGAACCTGCTTGAAATCGGAGGTCGCCAAGAAGGACTCGATCATTTGCTTGATGCCATGTTTGGCCCTGAAGGCTATTTCACAAACCCCAGTGCCTACGAATTCCAGCGCAGGGGTGGAACTTCCAAATACAACCGACTTCAGACACTAAAGGACCTGGTAAGTACCTAAGTTAGATGACCTTGATAAAATAATTGTGTATTTCTCTCCAGTACAAAAAGCGCAAGAGTTACCGCCGCCCTGAAACTGTGTCTGCTTCGATGTACATGAAGGTTTTCGGAGATGAACTGGCCTACTTTGGATACGAAAGCGAAGGAATCATGGACGAAATCAAAGAGTTGATGAACTTGAAAAACATGCTCCAAAAACTGGCTAAACACAATGAAGTATGCATATTTGTTAAGTTTTCTGATATTAAAGTTTACTTTTAGCTGAAACTGAACAAGAACTTGCTCTTCATGGACAGTGTGAAGACCATCCCAACCATCTCAGGCTTGCCTCTTCGTTTGTATGTGAATGGAAGTGCATCGATTGATCTGGACATTTCGGGGAAAATGGAACTCATGAAACCATTGACCAATATGCAAATGAACGCTAGACTGGTCCCCAGTGCAGCTATCGAGATCTCATCGGTGCTGGCTGTGCAAGTGGATAGAGCGCGCACTGGAGTCAAGATGGTGGCCAGGATGCACACGTCCACCGCCTTTGAGACCAAAGTTGAATACTCCAGAGGAAAGCTATTGAAGACTAAGCTGTCGCTTCCAAAGGACAAAATGGAGATGATTGATGTTCAGTAAGTTTAACTTTTCGTTGCCAGAGAAGAGCATGCATACCTAACATTGCAGAACTGAGCTGTACAGTGTGGTTCAAGACAGTCACAGACCGCACGCAGTTCAGCAATCTAAGACTTACAAGCGATGCACTCCCTCGCAGTTCAACCGGCTTACAGGAGTCAAACTGTGTGCCCAGGCACGAGCACCTCAAGTCTCCTCTAAGGCGCCGCTAGCTGTTCTGAATGGTCCTACTCAAGGCTTGATCACTTTAGAGAAGACCGACAAACAGCTTCAGAGCTACGTGTTTGAAGCTGAGTTTACTGAAGCTGGGGTGAGTGAGGTACGTTGCTATGCTGCCTGCTGCACATGCTTCATTATAGTATCCCAAGGCTCTCCTGTTTGACACACCTGGCTCACAAGTGGACCGCGAAGTCAGAGTTCAGATCAACCATGAGCAAAGCCAAAACAAGCTGACCGTTAATGTGAGAAGTCCAGTGAAGCAAATGCAGTTTGAAGGCCAGTGGAAGATGGATGATGACTACAAGGGCAGAGGACTGCTGAAGGTTACTCTGGATCAAAGAGATACGTACCAACTGCAGCTGAATACTGAGGTAAAGTTCTGATTTATTGGAGTAAAGTATAGAGGAATATTGTATGCTTAGCTGGAACGTACTCAAACATCCTTCAAAGTGAAATACTCTGCTAAAGGCTCTATGCCAAACAAGCAACCAATCAGCGTTGAGGTTGAAGCCAACTGCGATAAAAGTTACCGCCCCAAACTTAGATTCATTGGATATTCAATCTGCAAATCTGCTTCTGTTGAAACCAGCTTGACTGGCCTCTACGAGGAACCAATCGAATTCAAAGGTAAAACAGAATTAATCAAACTAATGAAGCCCAGTCTTTGTTCAGCACAATATTCGCAAAATCCAATGAATGCTGAGGTGTCCTGGAAGTGCCCAGCTTCTGAAGCTGAAGCTAAGGTAACAGGAAAGCAGGAAAGTTCTGGCGGTAGGAACATGAATGAAGAATATCAAGTCAATGTCCAGTACAAGCGAACCAAACGCGGGAAATCGCATAAAATTAACTGGCAATACAAAGCGGACTGGAAGGAAAGTTCTGGTGACACTCTTGAGGTGCTGCTCTGACTCCACAGAGATTTTCTGTCAAGTATGTGTTTTTCAGTTGCAAGCATCATCGCAACTTTCCAACACATTGATGCCACGCTGGAACTATCAATGCCAGACCCAAATGGAGTACAGCCCCAATCGCTTCCATCTGAAGTATGACAGGAATTATGGCAGTCAATTGGACAAGAAGTTCCTGATTGAGTTTGATGGTGAACAACAGTCTCAGACCAAGCGCCAGCTCCAGTACGAAATCATCTGGTCCCCCTATCATATCCAAGATACTGTGAGTCTTTGCACCAACTCATGTACTGTTTGATGTACATATTGTGGTGTTTCTTCAGGGCAAAATTGTAACTGAACAAGATTTCCCGCGTAAGTGGCTAGTATCGATTGATGCGCAGGATGCGAAAACTGGTCAGCAACGACTCTTGACTGAGGTGCGATTCGAGCAGGCGAGTGGCGGAAAAACTGATCTGGAGGCTGAAGCAAAGGTCGAGTACCCTGCACGGGAAATGAGAGTTCTACTGCAGATTGATGAGGTACTGAGCTCATAGATTTTGTCATTGAGTGCTTACCGTTACTACAGGTGAAACGAAATGAGTACAAGACTAAGCTAATTGGTCAGTGGCAGCGGAACAGACAAGTGGAAATCGACAGTGACATTCACTGGAAAGTCGGTCATGATCGCTATGAGTACTTGATCAACTCTGAGGCCAAACTCAGTGGCAAGAATGATCACGTTTTGTATGTTTCCACCATTTACAACTACTGATTTTTCACACATGTGTCTAATGTTTCAGCTTCCACAAGCGCGTAAAAGTCGCTCCTGATCATGCTAGGTATGTGGCCTACCTGAAAAACGGTGAGAAGACCCTGTATGACATGAGCTTGAATGCAGTGCAGACTTCAAACAGCAACTACAAAATCAACGTACTGCTACATCTCTTCAACTGAAATTTCAAACCGTATTTGTGCTATTTTAGAGTCATTTCAAGTCTAGTTATCGAGGCAACATGGACTACACAGTTGAAGGAATAATCGACACAGACTCGCGCTATCGACTATTGCTGGAAGCTAAACGCAACCAAAAATACTGGGGCAAGAGTGAGCTGGGCATCCCTTCTGACTGGTACAACCAACAGAACAAAGAAGTGAACGACAAGGTTATTGAACCATTCTCACTGATTCGTGCTTTGCAGGCCAAACTCCACTTCATGTGGGACAGAGATACTGCTCAGCCGAAGGAGCTACTGGGTGAATACAAACTTACCACTGGACAAGTGGAACGCCATCAGTTGACATTGAAGTCTCAGCTGAGTGACGCCCATTATCAATACAACGTCAAAGCCCAGCTCGGTGATGTCAACATGCTCAATGTGACCTACCTCTACAACAATAAACCAGTAGATTCTTGCACTGCATAGGGCAAACACCTCCTGGTTTGCTTCAGATACTTGAAATCGACCTGGGCATGATCAAAGGTCATCAAGAGGGTCAGTTGGACTTTGGATTGCAGACCCATCAGCCATGGAGACAGCGACACCTGACTGGTCTACTGCTGGCTCGGAACCAACGAAATCACCAACGATTTGAGACCGAACTCAAATGCCACACCTCTGGCCGACGTGTAATGGTACTGGGTGACTTAAACATGTCAAGAAAGGGTCAAACAAAGTTGACGGCCAAAACTGAACTTGGCCAAGTTGGACTGGGCATTGAAGCTATGAAGAGTGGTGGAAAAGTAAGTTGTTGCTTGGTTATACCAGACTGTCTGATGAAAATTTTGCAGCTGGATTATGAAGGCCGGTTGTACTGGGAACCATCCAAGCAAATTATTCATGAAGCTCATTACCTTCGCACAAAGGACTCCAAATACACGTACACAGAAGAGTTGAAGACACCATTCGAATCATTGAGACAAATCAAGTACACGATCGGCTGGGAAAAGGTCTCCAATGGTCATGTTATGGTCGACTTCACTGTACGCAATTCAGTAGTAATTTCACCGACTCACTGATTGACTGGCAGTTGCAGGTTGACTACAACAACAAACAAAAGCTTGATATGGATGTGAAGATGACTGGATGTTGGCGCTGGCCTTACAACTGTCCTGAACACACTGACAGAAAGTCATTTGACATCAAGGTCGCTACTGACAGTCAACAACTAAGCAAGGGTCACTTCAATCTTGAATTTGACTACAGCAAGGGCCGAAAGATGCAATCTAGGTTGAAGTGGAATACTCAGAACGAGGTATATGTCGAGTTAGACTATCGGAGGGTCAATCAATCAATGGTTCAGGTCTTTATTCTGCTTGACCACCAGTTCAATGCAATGAAGGCTGGAGTAGACAATCTGATTATTTCAACATCCGTCAAAGTTCCTTCCCAAAATGTGGACTCAAGACTGAGAATCGACTTAGACACAGATGAACCGCAACGCCAGATGAATGGAGAGGTCCAGCTGAAAATGCGTAATGACCACTACAAAGTAACCATGAATGTGGATGGTAAAAAAGAAAGTGGAATGGTCAAAATCCAAACTCCTTATGAACAATGGAAAACCGCAAAACTTGAGGTTTGATTGTTTGTTTAGTCACTCGTTCGTTCGTTCGTTCGTTCGTTCGTTCGTTCGTTCGTTCGTTCGTTCGTTCGTTCGTTCGTTCGTTCGTTCGTTCGTTTGTTTGTTTGTTTGTTTGTTTGTTTGTTTGTTTGTTTGTTTGTCTGTTTGTTTGTTTGTTTGTTTGTTACCAAAATTACACATATATTTCTAAGCGCCTGTTTTCTAGATAACCAAAATATCTGAAGGCCAGTACAAAATTGAGACAGAGAAAGATGGTAAAAAATATGGCACTTTGAAAGGAGAACTCAAGTCAGAAAGAGGCAACCTGATGCTCAAAATAAACGCTCTTGAAACCAAGAAACCGTTCAGCATTGTGTTTGAAAGAAACGACCGACGTAAGCTTGTGCAAGGTACAAGTTCGTTGTACTTCATGCACATTTTAGCCAGCTACCGCCGCCGCCTGCAACTGGTCTGGCACCCAAAGGGCTCAGGAGAGAAGCAGGTATACGGAGTTGATGTGAGAATGGAAGGAACCCAACAAATGTCCATCCGTCTTGACTTGAATCACCGATTTGTTGAATTGGAAACTCTGCCTAAACAAACACGCACTACCTTTATGCCTAACTGGAAACTGCAAATTCAGTAAGTAAACTTTCAGAAAGATATAGTAGCACAGTACACTCTGAATTGCAGGCCAAACGGCAAGAGTGGTCGTTCACCCACTATCCTCAGCTCCCAACTGGAAGAAACGAACCAGAATGAAAACACACTCAAGATCAAGCTTGACGATCCCACTTTGGAGAAAGTAGCATATTGCCCGACAGACAAATCCGCAACTTCACTCCAAACCTTTTCAGCCAATCACACTGAGCCTCAAACTCAAACAAGCCCGAACCATCACCAAGCTGATTGGCAAGTTAGACTACAGCAAAGACCAGCGCAAGACGATCGGTCTAGTTGCAGCTTACTACGCCGCTCCTAAAGATGCCGTAAGCTACAGCTTTTTCTATCGCGTCTGTCTAAACAGTGAATGATGCCTCAGCGTCTACGAGGTGCTGAGCACCAGTACGAACTGGAGTTGGTACATCCGCACTCGAATTTGCATAATACATTCTGGCTCGAGACTCGCGGCTATGTCTCTGACATTGGACGGCAAACTGTTGGAGTTCAGGCTGGCGTCCAGTACCAAGACCGCAGACAGGACGTGCGTCAGTACGAAGTGAAAGCATTGATCTCTGAAGATCAGAAGATCACGTTGAAGGTAACAGTTCTGTTACCGGTCTGGCTTATAAGCTGAACGTTTTCAGCTGAATGGTCCGGAAAGTCAGTACAAGCTGGAAGGCTCTTGTCACCCAATCAGCTGTAAACTGCGAATGACCATTGATGACAAACCAGTCTTTGTGGTTGCTGCCACTGCTAATGCTCAGGACAATAACGTTGAGCTGGAAATCCGTCAAAGTGGTGAATTTTTATGGACATTTTGAAGCTTTCCATCCATGCGTATCATTTTTCGGTTTTTAGATGTGTCTGATGTGCTCTTCCATGCCTCAGCTCGCTTGATCAACAAGGATGCTGCCCAGATTAGGATTTGGCATACAGAGAGAGGAAAACGATTGGATGATGGAGACATTAGAGTGGAACTGAACCGAGCCGACCTGCTGAAGACCAAGTTTTACTTGAGGCCTGGCTTCCATAGAGAGATTCAGGTACTCGAAAGTTCCGACTTATTTCGGCTTTATTAGAAATTTTACACTTAACATGAGAGAACAGGTCGTACACAGATAGGAACAGAACAACATACATGTAGCCCAGGGTCTGGGGTCTGCCCCGAGACTGGATCGCCACCCGACGTTATTTTTCCATGACCCTCCGATTTTTCTGCAAAGCTATTGGGCCAAATTTGGCAAGTTTCTTACAGCTTGACCAAATTGGCTGAAATTTGAAGGCTGCCAAAATAGGGGAGCTTTTGAATGTTAAAACTTGGTGCACCAGGCTTGATACAATCTTAAGCAATAGTGGAATATCTGATGTTTCATGTTAAAACTCTTTGCATTGAGATTGACACTGTCTAATGAAAATTAGGAATTAGGACTTGAACATCTGTTTCTTTGAATTAGGAGAACAGAAAAACAGAACATTAGGGTAATCCTTGTTTTGTCAAGACCATGTCACTTGCAATGCATGAAATTTTAACACGAAGTATCCCACAGTTTTGAAGAGTTTCTGCTAATTTCAGGTCATTTTCCGAACATTGCGCAATTGACAGCAAAAAGAAAAGGTTTCGTTTTAGGGCTACTATTTCAACAGTTAATGTTCACCGCATTAAGTAAAACAGCACTATAGCTGTAACGAGACCTGATTAAGGTTTTTAAGCGATTTTTAGCCAGAACGGACTATTTTAGCGACTTTTTAGCTATTGTAGAGAACTCTAAGCGTCTGATTTTACCCGGATCCCAACGCCCCATGCCCCTTGGCGCGTGACCTGTTACATGTATGGAACACAACCAAAAGAAGCTATCATTTCGCTACACAATGTTAATTAACAAACAAATAATAAATATAGGTTAACGATTGGATTGAATTTTGAAAAGCTACGTAACGTAGGTTAATAAACGGAAAATTAAACGGTATTTTAGCTTACTGCTTGGTACTTGTTTTTAAAGCTAATTTTAGAACGTTTCTGATGGTACTTCATTTTTCATTCCAGAGACTCAATGAATCCGGTAGAATTTTACGGTGTAAAAGCCCGAACAGCGCTTTTCTAATCTCTTTCTGTCGCTTGTAATAGATGATCAAGTTAGCTAAGGGGTTGAGGTTAGGCAACAACAACAGAAACTGAACCAGCTCTCTAGACAAGAAATCAACAAACTCCTTGGTGAAGTTAAGAGTTGTGGGGATGATAAGAAAGGAAAAAGTGCAGAGTGCGCTAAATGCAATCGATTTGGTCAATTTCCGTTGTCGTTTCCGTTCCTCCTTAGCTGATCGAGTGTCCGTTTTACAGCCTACAACCGTCCTACTTTTGCGCCAGTAGATCACACCTACAGCAATATACAGCAGGACACTCAGAGCTCCACCAACAGGCAAATCGTAAAAGTTATAGAATATGAAGGCCTTAAAAGGCATTACCACCTTTAGCACTTGTCCAGTGTAGCAAGGAGCCTTAAAGGTGACAGAGAATTCCCGAAGTGCAGCATTAAGCCACATAGCTATAGGCAGAAGTGCAGTGAAACCATGAATGAATATCAGTGTCCATTTGACATAAGCAGTGTCACTGGATGCATACCGCAACGGGTTGCAGACCGATATAAGACGGTCAAGCGACATGAGAACGAGCATGTAAGGCAAGCTATGGCCTGAGTACATCCATGCAAGAACATGCGGCAAACTGTGACACTGCAAAGCCGTTCTTCTGCTTGCGAACTGCTTCCTGTACATCAGGATGAGACGATCGATAGCTAAACTCATTATCTTACTCAATAAAAACAGCACTAGCTCACTCACCAGCACTGAAATACCCAAACAGCTGTACTGCATCGGATACGCAAAGTCCGAGGATCACTAAGTACTCCTTGTGACTGCGTAGAGCCGAATATCGAGCAATGGCTGCGGCCACCAAAAGGTTGCCTATACCTATTACCAGAAACTCGATTATCCATACAACACAAACCGGAATAAAGCGATAGCCATTGTCGGCAGTTACATTCATTTCTGTAGAGAACGTGCACACGGCAGCTGAGTTAAACAGCTTGTGGTGATTTAGCTTCTCAGCCGTCTAATGAGTGCTAATTAACTCTGGCCGGCAGATGACAAATTGCATCTAATGGAAGGAACTAATTGGAAAAATTAGTACTTAGACTTGTTTGTCACCACTGCCTAGAGTGTACAACCCAAACTGACGTGCATTTTACAATGCAACAATAGCACTGCATTTTTCAGTTTGCTGCTCAGCGAGGCATTGATGATATGCGCCAGCGGGTGCCGTCAGTTCTCAGATACAGCGGAGAACAAGTGCGCACTCCTCAGATTGTGCATGACTTGCACCAACACGCTCGTCCAATGATTGACACTTGGTATGAAGAGAAGAAGTAAGTCAATGTCTTTCCATCAACACGTCTACACTACACTGTTGACGCTACAGCACAATGGTACAAGAAATGGGTCCTATCATGAATGACATCACTCAAAAGTTGAATGATGCCATGGAAATGGTGAAGGAATTGTTCTGGGCTTTGCTTGACATCATTGAACAGACGATCGATGAGCTGATTCAATCCGTTCCTGGTGAAAGATTCCAGAGAAACTACAGACGAGTGCCTATTTCACTTGACTTTATTTTGTCACACAGCAATCACTTGCAGGTCAAAGCCAACCTGAAAGAACTGGGCCAGAATATGGGAGACATCTATGAAAACCTGCTACAATGGATTGATACCATCGTTGACACTGTACGTCGGGCCTCTCGCCAAATGCGACAGTATGAGCGCAGAATGAAAAATTTCCTTGAAGAGAGCTTGGACTATGACTACATTTGCGGTAAAGTTTGGATCAAACGGCATATTCAAATAGAAGCCATTTGCTTGCAGACAAAGTATCTGATGCAGTTGATAGTCTGAAAGATAGCCAGCTTGGTCAGGCTGTTACTAGACTGCTTCGTTCTATCAATGCTGATCCACAGACCATCAAACGTCGTGTTTCTGAAGTATTTGCTGTTATTATTCAGAAGTTCAAGGAAATGAGCAGATCTGTCAATGAGTACCTGCAGGTGAACTGCAAATTGAAATGGTTTAATCATAGTTACTAGACTGCTGTTCAGGACAACCCTCTCTACACCACTCTGATCCAACCTGTTGTGCAAGATGTTCAGCCATTCGACTTGGAAAACCGTGTCAAACAATACATTGAAGGAGTTCGTCAGCAGATGTTCCAGACATACTCACCACAGAAGTACATGCCCAGAGTTATTGTAAGGGCATCGGGCAAGTATTATTTGCATGAATGACTCATTTCACAGGTAAACAACCCAGAAGAAGGACACTATGAGATGGAATTTCCTCTACCTACCAAGGCACATTCGTTGAAGCACTTGGCCACCAAGATTCATCCAGAAAGTCTTCGCAAGCTGAAAAATAGAATTCAGGTAGTTCATTGCTGTTGTATGAATCAAAATGGTTGATCTTTTTTGCAGGATCACGTTTCTGATTACACTGAGCGAATGAATGAATATGGTCAGCAAGCTGGTTACAGTGTGATGGATTCGTTTCAACAATTCTCTCCTAAATCCTGGGATGTTCAGGATATGGTGCCGCCTTTCTCTCGTATGTATAATGTGCCGAACAGTTGAATACCAATTGCGTTTTAAGAACATGCTTACCTGATTTCTCGACCTGGCATGCCACAATACGCAGTGACTTTTGATGGCAAAGTGTTCGACATCCAAACTCCCTGCAAGTATTTGATGGCATCAGACATGCTGCAACAACAATTCAGTATCTTCGGAACAGTCACAGGATCAGGACTAGGTTCCATTACATTGGAACATGTTGATACCAACATCAAGCTGAACGCAGTTTCTGGAACTGTAAGTTATACTGTGAGTTGCCTACATTGAAGTAAGTTGCCAGCTGAAACTTGAGGTCGAGATCAATGGACAACAAAAGGAACTCCCATGGCAGAAACAAGATGAACTAGAGGGTTCAGTATTGTTGAAGGTGGTCCGTAAGGATCACGAGATCATCATCAGCACCTTTGACAAAATCCAGTTACGCTACAATTTGTACCATGGTGTCTGCCACGTCAGTCTGCCTGGTCGATTCCATGGACGATCTGCTGGTATATTTGGTATCGCCCAGCCAGTCTGCAAAAAGGTTTGCGTATTTCAGGCCTGCTTGGATCGAATGACAATGAGCCCGAGAACGATTTCTTCTTGTCAGATGGAACTCAGAACACAGATGTGGACCGATTCGTTCAGCATTACCACATGCATGATGATGACAGCCAATGCAGTGTAGTCCGCAATCCAGAATCTATGAAGCAGATCGGAACTTCCCATCCTATCTACTCCAAATGCACACAACTGTTCCAAGACTCTAATTCTCCCTTCAGAAGCTGCTTCAGCACTGTACAGTCTTTGAAATGTTGTGCAGAAGATATGTCAAACTTGTTCAGGTTAACCCAGTTCCGTTCCTGTCAATGTGTCTGACTGACATGGGCAAACGTTCGTCAGATGTGCAGGCTGTTTGCAACATCACTGCTGCGTACCTGAGTACATGCCAACAACGAACTGGTCAGAAGATCGAAATGCCTAACGAGTGCAGTAAGTGATCTCATCTTCGCAGCATGTGCGTACAGTGTACTCTGGAAGCTTCCAGTTGAATGTGAGCGCCCCAACGAGCCAGAGCGTCCTTTCACACAAGAGCAAGCGTCAATTACAATTGACCAGTCTCTGAACAAGGCCGATGTTGTGCTGGTTGTGGAGGAACGACCATGCATGCAATGGATGCAAAACAAACTCCCTCAGATCACTCAAACCATTCAACAGCAGTTGCGAGTCAGGTACACTGAAATAGGTGGAACCATATACGACAGTCCATTATTTCAGGGATGTCAGATATGGCGTGATAGGTTTTTCGGGTGAGGGAGTGCACGACAAACCACACTTCCACACTGGAAACAACCAGATCAACTTTGGTACAAGTGGATTGCAAGCGGCCGTCCAAAGTACATACCTGACGCATCTAAGCGTTTCTACAAACATTCTATGCTCTAGGTTTGGAATTCAGCCAGACCCAGCCAGAGAAAGATGAACGACGAGATCCCATGGAGGCGTTGATGTTTGTTGCCAAAGAGTATCCATTCCGCGCTGGCACCATCAAATCGGTTATTCTGCTCAGTTGTGGTGAATGCCAAGGCGAGAAGGTGCGTAAATTTGCGTAAAGCAGTGCAAATTACGGCGCATTGTAGATCAACTATTATGACCTACAGCACACCTTCCTTGATCAGGATATAAAAGCACATTTGATGACCCTTCAAGAGATACAGCTAGATGCCACTACCAAAGACCAAATCCTTGGTAAGCAGGTCAGATTATATACAATTCACAAATGATTTCTGCTGCTTTAGGATTTGATGCTCAACAAATGTTCACGCAACAAGGAGAACGGCGCTCACAATTGCGTTCCCAGCTGGTTGAGCCACATGACTCGTGCACTGTGCTGGCTCAGGAGACCAATGGAACTGTGTGGAGCATTCAACAACAATCTGTATGGTGTCCATTTTTTGTCACTTTTTCTTGCAAGCCAACGATTCTTGACCGTTTAGACAGGCAGCTTGAATGTACCGGCTCAACAAATGGCAAAGAAACTTAACGGACAACTGTCTAACAGTCAATGTCAAGTCTGCGAATGTACCGCCAAAAAGCTGACCCCCAGAACCGTCTGCTACCCTTGTCTGCCTACCAGTCCCGTCAGCCTGGTATAAGCGTCGATTGTGTTTTTCTTCCTTAAAGTAAATTCGACGCTTTTTCCAGAAAAATCGATCGTTTTTCAACAACCCGTACATGAAATTGCGCAAAACAATCAAAGAATGGGAACAATGGCTCGTTTAGCCAGCAAGAAGACAAGATTGCCTGATTGATCATGATTCCTGTGATAGTACTAGAGCACCGTATACCATTTTTTCTGTGTTTTTGAAGAAGTGGTTACCGTGCTGTTGTTTAGCTTTCTCTCTTTCTAAGTCATACCAGAATGTTGCATTTGTGCAGGTTCACATTTCTGTATGTTGTGTTTGAGCTAGTCGACCTCTCAGAGGCGCCTGTTGTTGGCTGTTTAATTAGGTTAATTATCTAATAAATTAGTGGGGACTTACATTCTCTGCCTGCACACTGTATAGCCTAGTATATTAGATAACTGGTTTTTGGCAAACTGGTTTAGAACTTGAACCCCAGACAGTGCCATCACAGTTTAGAAAATCGAATTGCCAGTTTACACAACTTTGTTGTGAAAAACTCTGCAAAATGCAACCAACTCTGTTGTTAGTATTATTATTATTATTATTATTCTGTTTTGTACGGTCACTCCTATCATTTCCCCTAATATGGCAAGAGTGCAAACCGCTGGAAATGTCTCACGACTTGTCTAACGATACCACTACCTATCCTCTAAAAACTTACGTCGAAAATAGCTTCAAACTCAACTCTTTGTTAGACGGTACATACAAGTACTCTATGTTCTATTTCTGAATGCGCTACCTACAATTTAGATATGGTGGGTGCTAAAGATAAACGATTCTACTTCAAGTACGGTACCTTTTCCGCCATTGAACACATTAGTACTCATATGGATGCCCCTAAACATCTGTTGGCTTCTCAAAAAGTAGCGGAGACAGCAAAAACCGTCGATCAGGTGGGAATACGTTACCATACTTACGACGACGATTGATCCTATTGAACTTTCTAGATCCCCTTAACCTCTTTATTTGGGGAGGCGTGCGTAATAAAACTGCCGGAAAAGCACAAAAACAACAAGGACTACTTGATTACGGTAGATGACGTAAAGAAATGGGAAGCAAAGAACGGCAAACTACACGAAAATTGTGTGGTTATTATTAATTCTGGCCAGGTATAACGACACCGTTATTCACCATTACAAATTGATAGTACTGTATGTTAAGGGAAAGTACTGGGGTGATGCAAAAAAGTACCTCGGTTCCGAAACTCCCTCTCATACAGACCCAGTCACCGGCTTCGCCGATACGCTTCACTGGCCAGGTAAAAAAAGTAGATTTACAAAAAAGTTAGAAAAAATGTGCAACTTAAAAAGTGTATTTAGCGCTCCATTGGGACACAGCCAAATGGATACTGGAAAAGAGAGGCATGAAAGCGCTGGGTCAAGACGCGATGAGTTTCGATTACGGTCAGATGGTGAGGAACTGGCCCGAGTCCGTTCATACCGTAGTTCTGGGTGCCAACAAACCTGGATTCGAAAACCTGCGAAACGTCGACAAACTACCCGCCAGAGGAGCTACGATAATTGCTCTCCCCATGTTTATTAGACATGGTACGTACTTAGCTTTGTTCGGAGCTGCAAAAACTATGTAACCGTGTTTGGGATCTGATATGTAACAATTTCCTCAACCCTCCCTAATTGAATAATTTCTCCTGAAGGCTCGAAATTACAAAGAGCCTCCAGTCATTACTTCTATTTGACGGCGTTTTTGAACGTCACAGTGGGCGTTAAAGAAAGCATAATTTTTCAGGTAGCGGAGCCCCTGCTCGTGTTATGGCAATCGGTTGGAAAGGCGAAAACGATCGGTGCCGAGTAAACTTTAACAACGCTCTGAAACTACATTCTAATATTATTTTGCTTAGCCTTTTTGCAGTGTCAGTATTTGCTTTCTAATTGCTACTGTACATACGTACATGTATTTTCCTGGGCCATTCTAAAGGCTACTGTTATTTTACTATATTATAATAAAACAAAAATTAGTAGCACTAGTGGTATTTTACTAGTAGTAAAATAATAGTAAAAAGTAAAATTAAGAGCCAATAGTAAAGTAAAAAAATTAAATTTGAATTACCGAGGTGCGTCAATAGTAAAATGGAAATTTTACTACTATTTTATTAGTTTTTGGTGAATTCCAGGCAAAAATCATGTTCAATTTTGCAATGAAAGATGCGCGGGCGCACTTTGGCCAGTAACGTTTTGCACATTTTTGTGTCTAAACTTCTGTAGAACTTCGTAGCATGATCAAACTGAGCAACATTTAGCAGAAACGTCAATTACTCATAAGATCTTACCAATACTGATGAAAAATTGCATCTAATGACTAGTAAAATAGTAGTAAAATGAGTAAAATTATTAGTAAAACAAAAAATAGTAAAATCGGAGCTGCCTGCTAGTAAAACAACAATTAAAATTAAATTAAAGGGCCGAATTTTTTAGTAAATTTAGTAAATAGTAAAATAAAAAACCACTAGTAAAATATCTGTTCTAAAGGCTTCTTTCAATATAGCGGGTGGGAGGAGGGTGTAATTTTTGTCTAATATAGTAAACGAACACAATACAATAGCGCTAGAAAACTCTGCGATACGGACACGGTCTGTGTTCCGGGTCAGGATTCTTTAGGGTCACTCTTCTAGTAAAGAGTGGAAAATTCTAATTGTTCAGTCAGCACTCGCTTGCTGACGACATTGTCAGAATCCTCGTCAACGCCTTGTTAGAAGTTAGTGGGCCTTTTTGAAACTACGTACGTACGTACTGTACGTCTGGCGCAATACGCAAATTCTATATAAATTCATTAAAATAGAACCAACAAACAGAAGAACTCACGTTGGAAACAGTGATAAAAGATTAATTTAATTACAATCAAAATTCTTATAACTGGACCATTTATAATTTCGAGTATGTCACTTTTTAATAGCAGAAAATATGACAATTTTTTCAAAAAATGGCAAAAAGATTTGAAAAATTGCATAATTTAATTTAATTGCATTTAGTTGAGATAATAAACCTGAGTCCATAATATAATTGTAATTGAATTCAAAAATCAAATTCAAATTCCATAATTTTACAAACACTAGTCTTAGATACATAAGCATGATCACAAGGACAAATCCCAGTACTATGTACTGTTCACCAGATCAAACAAAAAAACCACCAATTTCCTCCAATCACACATCATTCGTGTTAGTCAGGTAAGGCACGCTTGTTGTCTGAAACATATGTACTCAGCACAGTAGCAATAATAAGGACATTATAAGTATTATGGCTTATGCTACTAGTACTAATCTTAACCTCAAATTCCTGCGCGGTTAGGCTTTTTGTCTAAATTCAGACTTCTCGCCTTATGCTGAAACAAGTTCAAATAGCGGTTTCCCGGATGTTAGAAAGGGATAACCGGGCAAGTTAGTCATTCGACCGAAAACTACTAAACTTAGCCAGTATGCTTCGCATTGAGGATAAAGACGCAGGACAATTATATAAAAACCAATCCTAACTTATAATTTAGAGATCTGGCTGTGTTGCAGCGTTCGGAGGGCCAAAACTGCACGCGCCCATGTGTCCTCGATGCTCAGTGACAGACGCTCTCCCTCAGAAATCTGGCTCATCCCTCTGCCAGTGTTTTCAAATTTGCCTAAGGCTCATTAGTTCAGTAAGCACAATAACAAGCGACTA